>SWBL01000093.1:0-153264 GCA_024195585.1 Aureobasidium sp. EXF-3400
TTTTGAAGTTTCCCCACAGATCCTAGCCAATCACGTACTAGAGCGAAGAAAGTAAGAAAAGCCGACGAGCCCTCATCTCCTTTTGTTCTGCTGTTAGGCCTTCCGGAACAAGTACTGACCTGTACAGCAAACATCAAACGCTCGGATAAAGATTCGAGCATAGGAAATTATCTCTCATACGCCATGGTCGAATGGCTGACGTGGCAGGGGTCTCTCGTCCTTCTAACATTGGAAGACGCATTGCTGACTGGATGCACAGATTGGAAGATGTTATCAATACGTGGCGTGAGGAAGACCTCAATATCGAACCTGTGCCTCTCACAGAGGGTCCCTTCTTGCCATATACCCAGAAGATACCATTCACCTATTGCTGGTCTGGAGCGCTTGTTCCAAAACCCGCAGACTGGCCGCAGTACATCGACGTCTGTGGCTTCTTCTTTCGAGACGCACCACAGTACGAACCACCCGCTAACCTCATGAGATTCCTCGAAGCTGGACCAACACCCATATACATTGGATTCGGCTCTATCGTCGTCGATGATCCTAATGCACTGACAGCAACTCTGCTAGAAGCAGTCGCACTTTCTGGACAGCGAGTGCTTCTCTCCAGTGGCTGGAGCAAGCTTGGAGCCTCTGACCTTCTAGCCAACGTATTCCCACTAAACGACTGCCCACACGAATGGCTGTTCCAGCGGGTCTCTGCCGTTATGCACCATAGTGGTGCAGGTACCACTGCTTGTGGTCTCAAGTACAGCCGTCCAACCACGATCGTCCCCTTCTTTGGAGAGTGAGTATTTGCCCATCTTGATGTCGATATGAGGGCTAATAAATGCTAGTCAACCTTTCTAGGGCGAGATGATCGCGGCTGCTGGTGCAGGTCCAATGCCTATCGCGTTCAAAACACTCAATGCTCGAAATCTGGCAGACGCTATCAGGTTTTGTCTCACGCCTAGTGCCATCCAAGCTGCGTCAAGGATCTCTTCAATGATAGCAGCCGAGACAGGCGTGCAATCTGCTGCAGCGAGTTTTCACCGACATCTTCCGCACGCTGCTTTGCCCTGCGATATCCTTCCCGATCAGCCAGCAGTCTAGACATACAAGACACCGAAAGGTGGCAAAAAGGTCATGAAGTTGTCGAAAGTGGCGGCGGAGACTCTAATCGTAAGCCGTCATATCAAATCGGATGACCTTGGAATGAACGAGACTAAACCCGTTTTTATTGAGCACCGTCGATGGGATCCGATCACAGGTGGTGCCTCTGCCGCGATAAGTGCTGTTTACGACACCAGTCATGCTCTGGGAGCAGCCATAACAAAAAAGGGTGGACTCGATTTTGACGACTCAGAAAATGCAAGAACCAAGAACTTTGCCAAAGCCAGCTCAAGTCTAGTCAAAGGGGCAGTCATCGATATGCCTATGGCTCTGGCCGATGGTCTCAGACATGCTCCCAGAATGTACGGCGACAAAGGGCGAGACTATGGGCAGATAACTGGTATCAAAAGTGGTCTCAGCATGGCCGGAAAGGGCTTTGCGCTTGGAATATATGACGGTCTGAGCGGCATCGTCATGGATCCGATAAGAGGGGGTATGAAAGATGGGGCAGCTGGTGTTGCGAAGGGCTTTGGAACTGGCCTGATGTCGTCCTGGTGGAAGACCAGTGCAGGTATGTCCCTCTTCGCAATC
Organism: Aureobasidium sp. EXF-3400; assembly: GCA_024195585.1. Taxonomy (NCBI): domain Eukaryota; kingdom Fungi; phylum Ascomycota; class Dothideomycetes; order Dothideales; family Saccotheciaceae; genus Aureobasidium; species Aureobasidium sp. EXF-3400. Next base: position 1,684 of record SWBL01000093.1, read on the forward strand.
AACTTGATCATCACTCGCTGACAGAAACTCAAGCTTTAGCTGGCGTCATGGCATATCCGCTTCAAGGCCTTTATAAGACGTGCTATACTGCAATTCACTCGCAAACTCGTAAGGAGATCGCGGTTCAACGTCTCAGAGAAGGTCGTTACTTGTATACCACAGCCGAGCCACGAAGACCTCGTCCAGAGGATATTCTTGCAGCTTTCGAGCTACTCATCACTGCAGGAGATCCGAAGACGACCAAGAAAGCGTCGAAGAAGGCCGAGAAGGAGAGGAAGAAACAAGAGAAGCTGGACAAGGATCAAAAGCTCAAATCACTAGATTGAGCATATAGGCAGCGTTGACGCCAGAATATGTCTCGTCACCCCTCCAGTCACCTGATCCTACCGCTATCAAAAGTCACCAACTAGTTCGTCTGCTCGTCACTTCCACTGAGAGCCCTTGGATGACAAGACGCGACGTTTATCGATAAGATCGAGGATCCCAAGAATGAGGCCGGAATTCATGATTGAAGAATATTTCGAGAGACGATATGAAGTTTCGTTGATTGTTAATCGTTGGAAGAGTCAAGATGAAGCTTTCTAAGAGTCAAATTGTAGTTCTGGAGAGTTCGAAGAAGGGATCGGAGAAGCAGACGAGAGGAAAAAGAGCCTGATCACATAATCGCAGAGGCTGTCTGCATGGACTTTGGCTCAGACGGCAACCATGGCCGACGCAGCTTCCATTCACATGAGATAGCATAGAAAGAAGCGAAGTTTAGACGAGCACTACAATCTTGCCGTGGGCTCTGTTCTCTTCCATACAACGATGCGCCTCGACAATCTCATCGATTCGGAATACCTTCCCGACATTGATATTCAGGGCACCATCCCTGACCTTCTGGCATAGTTCGTTGAGAGGCGTCTGCATGAACTCTTCCGATCCTCCGGAGTATGTCGTCAAACTCACGGCCGTAGGAATTGACTCCATTGGTGCAAAATCAGGAAGTGTCCAAGAGTTTCCAACCATACCTGACATGCAAGCTATTCCACCTTTCTTGACACATTTCAAGGAGTCTTCGAGGGTGGTTGTCCCGACTAGCTCCCAGACCTTGTCCACACCATCGGGATACAGTTTGCGAACTTGAGGGGCAATCTTGCCGTCGTCAATGACCACGTGGCTGGCTCCATGCTTTACAAGAGTTGATGCGCTGCCTGCTTTTCTGGTCGTCGAGATGACAATGCAGCCATGGTCTTTAGCAATGGCTGCTGCTGCTAGGCCGACACTTGTCGTTCCTCCGCGAATGAGCAAGGTCTGTCCTTTGCGAAGCTGGAGTGCGATGAAGAGAGCTCCATAGGCTGTTTGGAGCATTTCAGGAAGTGCACCAAGAATCTCCCAGGTCAAGTCGACCGAGATTTTCTGGGCTTGAGATGTGGGTACACAGGTGAACTCCGCATATCCTAGGCTCGTGAGCTCCACGACGCCGTGAAACAAAGTGGCAAAGATGATGAACTTGCTTACCGCCATCAAAGTCACGACCCAGACCTCCCATTGCCGTAACCACAGTGTCGCCGGGCGCGAATTTCGCATTGGGGCACTCGACAACTTCTCCTGTAGCCTCGATGCCCAAAATTCTGGGAAACTGAACACCAGGTGAATGGCCCTGACGTGTAAAAAGCTCTGATCTGTTAAGCCCGAAACATTTGACCTTGATCAGAACCTGATCTTGATGAGGAACAGGCACTGGTCGCTGTTCGACTTTCAAAACCTCGGGACCGCCTGCTTCATATATCACGACAGCCTTCATTTTGTTCATTGCATCAGCATGCGAGAAGTGGAAGGAAGAAAGGAGGATGGCAAGCAAAGAGCAGAACTTATTCTCGTTGCAATGTCGCATCACGTAAGCTCGGAAGTGTTCGGCTCTCATCATCCCTCCCAGGGTGCAAAGGTATGTCGCGAGTGTCATTCAGGGGCAGTATCCATCGAGATGCGATGTACTCCAGGCTCTCTTTGGGTCCAATCGTAATTCAGATAATACTATGCCTTGCTGTAGTAAAGCTGCTCGGAGCCTGCGTGGAAGAAGCTTCGAAATTACAGACTTTGGCATCCGGGGTGTCGAAGGACACATCCGTTGAGAGCGTCAAGAGCATGATCCATGCGGCAAAACACGTGTTATTGAGGATTATTTACCTCGGGATTTGGAGCAAAGTCCTCCAACCCATTCTGCCATTCTTTGAGTATGTCGCTAGAGAACGAGCGTCACGAGTTGCGGATCAAGTGTTGAGTGTTGAGTGTCGAGTGTGAGGTGTACCTCCGTGCTAAGGAGATCTCCAGGTGGGCAGAGCGGAGACTGGGGTGTGGAGTGGGGATCCTCGGGCTTGGCGACTTTCGAGCCTCGGGCGCGTCTCGACAACGTGAGAAAACCCTCTCACTCCGCGTACAGAACATACTGAGGCAATTGCCTTGACTGGGGTGAGCCTATGTCCATAAGGCCACCATAAATCTTGGAGGAACGTTGGTTGTGATATCTGGATTGGACAGTTTGCACCGCATCGTTGCTTCCATTCTGAGTCACGATCCCCGGCGAGCACCCCATGTGCGTCTGCTTCAGATCGGAAAATGTTCGCAACACTTGATGTCGCTGTCAATGCGCCCCAGAATCGTGGCACATCCTTAGCCGATAGAGTAGGTACGACTGGCGTAAAATCGTGGTCGCTCGCTCATTAACCAGATTATCCATAGGCATGCGACCTTTGCAAACAGAGGAAGGTCCGGTGTGACATGGCCAATCCCTGCAAGACGTGCACTGGTCGAAACCTTTCATGCACCTACAACGAGGTGCGCAAGAAGAGAGGTCCTGCTTCAGGACGCTTGGCGAAGATGAGGAATCGACAGTCAAGGACGAGTCTTGGAGAGAATGTGATGACGGGAACGACCGAAGGAGTCTCGCTGGTAAGCAAGACTAGCCCCTCAACAACTCATGATGCTACTTTAAATCATCGCGCGAATTCGGCATCGTCGCACCATCTTGCGATTACTGAGGAAAACGTATCTCCTGCAGCCGAATTTTGGGCCCCTACAACAACGTCCTACCAGCCCCCGCTCACAGACACGATTGCTCAGCAGAGCTGGTCATCTAATATAGAGATACCAGAGGAGTCTGCCCTATCGACATCGGTGACTACCTTGCAGCAAGATCTCGGCTTGCCAGACTTCATGCTACCAAGCTTACCTGTCGAGTCGCCAACCGATGATTCATACAATCTTTTCGCTGCTATGCTGCAGCAAGATCAACCACAAATGTCAGAGACCACAGAGATCTGGCCCAATACCATCAGCCAGGATGCTCTTCTACCATGGATTGATGTCTACTTCAAGCGGTTACACCCGACCGTGCCTGTTCTGAGTCGAACGATGATTTACCAAGAGATGCTTCTTCGAACTCATCATCACGATCCTCACTTCGGCGCGATGCTCCTTGCGCTGTGTGCATTTGCAATGACTCAGCCTGTACAAATTCACGAAATCGCTTCAACACCTTCGCGGTCTGTCCAAGCCCGAATGTTGTTGGAGGAATCAATCAAGATGCGAATGACTGTAGACTTTGGAGAGCATCCATCAGTCTACATGATTTTGACGAGCTTCTTCATCTTCGCGTGTCTCTTCGGCAATGATCAACACAAAGCAGCTCATCATCGCTTGAGGGAGGCGGTCGACCTTGCCAACTCTTTGTCGATGCATATGCCCCAAGCATACGATAGTCTCGACGTTGAGACACGAGAACAATGGTTACGGACATATCTGGTTTTATCGGTCACTGAACGGTATGTTGGATACATTTCCAAATCCTCTCCTCGTGCAAAGATTGTCACACCGACAGCTGTCGAGTTGCATCATCCTGTCAAGAACCAAGAGGCATCCACTGAGAGTCGCGATATCGTCGACACTCTGTCGATGTGCACACGTAGACGTCACAAGTAATCATCACTGACTATCTATGTAGGGCGTATGCACTCCAAAAGCGCCACACTATAGGCTTCCGTGGCAGTCCGGCCGTGAACGCCTACTTCATGCGCGCTTTTGGGTCTCCCAAGTCGTCTATGAATCAAGATCAGACAGATGTACTCGGTATGACAGGCTTGCTATACCTCATGGAGACTTTCGATGCCATCGACGAGAGTGTGGTCGAGTGCTGGGCTGGCTATTGCAGGTATAGCGATGGTCGATGCGAAACTTTTGATCGACGACAAGCAATCCGTATGTTTCGAGCTCAGCGAAGAGCGCGTGAAGGCTGCCTCACTGGAACTCTCTCTTTCGAGCCATCCGCGTCACTCTTGCCCCTACAACAGTTGCTAGAAAGCCAACAAGCGGATATATCTGTCACCCAAGTCTGGCTGACCAACCGGCTGTGGGAGCTCTGCATGTCGCATGGCCTGCTTCTGGAATCATCGGATCATGCTGAGTTGCGCTTCGATTTTGCATATCATATTGCGAACGAGCTAGTCTCTGTCTGCACTGTGTTGAGCCCGTCATCAATGGAAGTGCATGGAGTTGGCTTAATTGAAAAGGTGTTCGATATTACTATGAGTCTGGTTAAAGCGATGTGCTCAACATCCCGGATAGCACTCGACTCCAGCTTCACAACATCTGATCCGCTACTCGAGACATCTGCAGAGCCTTCTCTCACGGTCGAGACACTTTTGAAGCGGCTGAGTCAGATCATTTACGACTTCCGAGGTGGCGACCACGAGTATGTCTCTAAGACCGCAATGGCTTTGAGCAATATACCTGAATACAACCACGCGATGCAAAGCTCGTATATCCAGGAACCTACAGGCTAGTATCTTATTACTGACCTGGATGTTGGCGGCCCTCGAATACTGATGCAGCTTTCTCGAAAACATTCTGACATGCGCCAATCGAAGGAATCCACAGTGTTCTGTAGATTCGGTTTACCTTCACTAAGAGCCTGGACCAAGTGGTTGGAGAACAAGCTCTCAGTGTTCTACTCCAGCCTTTGGAAAACACTCTGCATTGCGATGCTCGATCAGGAGCTCGTCTCGGTAAAAAGCTTCGCATATCTGGAATTCCAATCGCTGACTTGTGTTAATCACATACCGAGGGAGCGTGTGGTGTTGCTGTAAGTGAAGCATCTCGATCGGCTTTGTAACATACCTCTTACACGCTTCATCGTCTTCTTGGATGACCGAACGCTCGTCCACTGTATGTCATTTTCTAATGGACGATTTGCTCCTTAGCAATGGAGTATTACTTGATATCGTTCTCGCGGAAGCACTCTCCAAGCTGAATGAGGGTCAGCTCTCGAGCAAGCTTACAGCAGGCCTAGAAACCCCGAACAAACATAGCCTCGCTCGAAGCCGGATCAACGGTTGTGCCGCCCTTCAGAGGCACGGAACTCATTAGCCATATAGAACTATTGGACCTGGGCCGGGCGGATCGGCTGAGCCATACTGTCGGCAAAGCAGTCCCAGAGGCCCAGGAGCAGTATACTGTAGAATCGTGGACCACCTTGCAGCTTTCGGCTCCTATAGCCGAACTGGTATATTACTCCAACGTTTCCCTCCCTTCACAGGGTTTCCTGAAACCCAAGAAATCATGTTCTGATTGCCGATCAAGCTAGCTCATCCGGAGCATCGGGTTATACGCCGGAGCAATATCCCGCTTCGGTAAAATTACAATCTATGTGCATGATCCGCCGCTTGCAAGACTGATCTTTTGCCGACAAGAGGATAAAAAGAAACGTGTTGTCCTAGCGAATGTCTGTCAAGACGCGCGTTACCTCTAGGGATGGGTATACAACAATGCTCGATCAGATTGGAACGATCCCATGACGGAGCGCTCGAGCTATGGTGGAACTCTATGAAGGACCTTGGATGGGTAAGCTTCACTTGTTCTTCGCTCAAAGGGGATCAAGGCTTAATTGATGCACCAGAATTGTTGGCCTGACGACCTAGCCACTTACCTTGAGGCTTCACAAACGAAGGCCATACTCCTTGGTGGTCTCGCGGATACAACCATTGGGCACGTCTTGGCTGTCGTTTATAAGAACGGGACTGGATGGGTCGGTCTCTTCGGTAAGAGAACAGGAATACCTGCAAATGGAGCGATTACTCTGACTGTACGTACCCTGTAGTTGTTCAGCCACAGTATCGTGGTAGATCATTCGGGAAGTGTTTGTTCGACGCTGCTATGGATCAATTCGAAGTACACTCTACCGTGTATGTGGGATTGGACAGTGTCGTTGAACAGAAGGCAACTTATGAGAGGCGAGGGTTTGTCGCCTCTGAACTGGGCAAGATCCGTTGCATGTCTTACACACTATCCTCAACTCCAAATCTCACTACGACCTCGGACCGGGTACCCAACTTGTTAGGATTTCACTTGATTGATCTGAAAGAGATACCATACGAGATACTTGTGCAAAGCGATTATGATCACACTGGATTCGAGCGAGACGGCCTGTGGAATGGCAGAATCCAGAAACGTGCTGACTTCTCTGGACTGGCACTCGTCGAGAAGGGAAAGCCGCACAGTAGGGAAAGCCGCACAGTAGGGAAAGCCTTCATGGATGGATGATTGTTCGTCGAGCCTACGAAGGGTATCGTCTGGGTCCTGTGTACGCATCAAACGCAGCAGCATCGCGCACGCTGATTATGGCAGCGATGCAGACTACGGCGGTACGGGCTTCCGCAGAACAGGCTGAGATATCGGATGTTCACATAGCAGCAGAAGTTTGGGGAGGGAATCCACACGCTGTCAAGATCTTTGAAGAGCTGGGATGGAATTGTACTGATGTTGATTATTATCGCATGTGGCTGCACGGCGTTACGCCCTCACAGCAAGATATAGGAGGATTGGCTCATCGAGGGATGTTCGCAATTTTTGACGCGGTAGTCGGATGATGAAAGTCAACGGCTGTCAATGCGCAGCGAGAATCCCGGTGCTTGGAAGGATGGATGGCTACTTGATGCGACGAAGGAGGAGCAGGGGCTCGATCTGTACTAAAGCTAGTATTGAGCATCAATTGGAGACTGTGATTCATGAACTTGACTACTCATCGACTAGCTATGGCACAAATAGTCTACTGTTCGTTTCTCAACAGTACCTACGGAAGACGGTTACGCGGGCAAAATTTAATAAAAAGAAGTTGCTCTCAAATGACGGCATCGCATGCTACAACAACAGATTCTGACCAGTTCAAGCGGATGACTTTCTCCAACTGGCAATGTTCATGTTTCTGAAGATTGATAGTCTCAAGTCCTTCTTTTCGCGATTTTGGCCAATGTCGATGTCCATGGTCAGGGTGGTACCGTCATCAAGCATTTCGGCTAAGATGAGGAACGCAAATGAACATGAGTCGTTGGGCCATTATGTTATATTCAAGCTACGTTTGCATCAGTCAAGAGAGTAGATGCCAGGAAACATACGTAACAACTCAAGCGTGAATTTAGTTCTAGTCGCGTACCATGTCAGATATGTACGCAGATGATGCAGAGGAGGAGGAGATCAGCGCTGCCAAGGATAAGGAGCTGTACGCGGGCGTACGTGAGCAGTTTGGCGAGTGGGTCGACTACGACTTCTGTGAACAAGGCATCGTCGTCAGCTAGACTCGCCGAATAGGTGAGCAGCCTCGGTCGCTGCCTGGAGTCCGAAACAAGATGATGGACTCATTCAACCCTGAAGTGGGGTGCAAGTTGTTCAACCCTCTGACCATTCCGACCTCGTAATGCCAAAGAGGGATCACTGAGTCTGTCGGGAAGGCAGAGCCAGGCATTTGAACCTTAGGGGAGGTTGCATCTTTGTCTCCATCGTACTAAGCGATCTCAAAGATGGAGCAAAGTACTCTCTAGACGGATGGAGGCTCGAAAACCTGAGGGTGTGCCGTCTAAATGGTCAACGGTCAGCAGGCAGAAGTAGAACTTGAACAAATCAGTTGAGGGTCAGCCAGAACATGGAAGATGATTTGCAAGAGTCGCACGCCTAGTTACCGCCTTCGGCTCATGAAGAAGAACGGAAGGGGGGGGGGGGGGGGGGGGGGGTTGGGGGGGGGAACTTTCCTCCTCGGACAACAATTTGCCGCTTCTAGCGAAAAGCTCAGCAATCGGCCCGCAAAACGATGATGAGTCTGGTAAGATCGAGCGACACCGATCCTTTCATCGAGTCTGAAAAGCGATGCGGTCTCTGACAGGTAGACACCAACTGTCATAATCAATTGCATGGTTTGTAATATGTTCATCATCGAGTCCGCGCGCGACGTCAGTCCAGCGCGGAAATTTTCCGCACACCGGTCTGCAGAACAACAGCGCCATATTCCAAAACTCTTAAGGATCAGGTAACTCGGTTTGCTACTATTAACATCTCTCCAAATCATCTGTCTTCTTCCCTCAGAATCATGTCGCTCGTCAAGGGTCATTGCGATCCTCAGTTCCTGGCTACATCAAAGCTTCTTCATAATTACCTTCTGTCAGGCGAAGAGCTCGGCGCATCTTTAGCTGTGAGCATTGATGGCAAAGATGTCATCGACATATGGGGAGGCTTCGCAGACTCACAGAAGTCCCAGTCCTGGAATCGAAACACTATCACCAACATCATGTCTTGCTCAAAGCTCGTCACCAATCTGGCAGCCTTGATCCTCGTTGACAGAGGTGTCCTTGACGCCAATGCAAAAGTGTCCAAGTACTGGCCAGAGTTTGCTGCGCGAGGAAAAGACGAGATCGAGATCCGCCATGTTCTATCGCACACCTCTGGACTGCCTGGATGGGAAGAAACAATGACACTCGAAGACTTGTACGACTGGCAGAAAGCGACCTCTGCATTGGCTAAGCAAGCACCATGGTGGAAGCCAGGAACAAGATCTGGATATCATGCTTTCACTCAAGGCTTCCTTGTCGGTGAATTGGTCCGCAGAACCACCGCCAAATCGCTGAAGGAGTTCATCCGTACAGAAATTGCAGAACCAATGGGTGCGGATTTTCAGCTTGGTGTCAAGGATGAGGATTTTCCGCGTGTCTCAGATGTTATTCCTTTCTCTTTGCCAGTCGACATGCCTGTTCCGGACCCTTCTTCGATCCCTAGCAAGGTGTTGACAAACCCTGCGTTAGACTTCGAGTACGCGAACTCTGAAGCATGGCGAAGAGCAGAGCTGGGAGCGTCCAATGGGCATAGCAATGCTGCAGGCATGTTGCGTATCATGTCTGCCCTTACACTTGACGGCAGAGCCAACGGCCATCGACTGCTTTCGCCGAAGACCATCGATCTCATCTTCCAAGAACAAGCAAAAGGTATTGACGCTGTTGTGGAACTACCTTTCTGTTTCGGCATTGGCTACGGGCTCGCTGGAAAAGATACTGCGGTCGATTGGTTACCAGAAGGACGTGTTTGCTTTTGGGGAGGCACCGGCGGATCAATCGTGATTATGGATCTTGACCGACGGATGACTATCTCCTATGCGATGAACAAGATGAGCTTTGTCGGCATCGGTTCGGAGCGTACCAAAGCATATGTCAAGGCAATATACGCTGCTTTACGGGAATAATGTATGTTATTTTGGAGCTCAAAATCGCTTAGGGGACAGATCAGTGTATCGTCTGCTTAGTGTGGTATCAATAGACTATGTCTGGCCCAACTTGAGAGTATGGAGCATTTGTGATGGTGGTTGTATACATAGGTAGATTTGTTGAAGCTAATGATCAGCTAAAATTGAACAGCGTGACCTTCTTCTCCACATCGTCCCTACATTGAATGGCACCTTGAAACTGAGCTCACGCGACATGAATCTCAACTCACCTTGCCAGATCGAGTCATGTGGCTCCCTCTTTGCAAAACTCAAACTGACCCTACCTATATTCCATATTGAAGTCACCGCTCGCTGAATAGCAGATAAACAAAAGTCTAAGAAATCTCAAATAACTCCTCTCGATGCCCAATATGTAGGGAACAAGAGTCCCACAGCTACATCGACGCCTCCGTTGAGCGGGCTGAGCAAGCTTGAGGCATCAAGAAAGGGATTCAAGGCTGCTGGAGCCAGTTATGCTTCCATACCAATGATTCTTTCCCATACATCGCTGGCGCTTTCCACAGCAGTCCAAGTCCTCAGTCTGGCACTTTACTGGTGACTGATACTATGCCAGTATCCACACCCTCATGTCGCTCAACCAACCATTCTTCATGATCACCGCCTCATGCGTCGTAAACCGCTATATATCGAGCACTCATCGGAAGTCATCTTCGCGCACATCACGCTCACGCTTTTGATTGGTGGGACCATGAACTCGAACGATTTGTTGCACTGGAATGTCTACAGCCGCAAGTTTTGGATATTTGATCAGGTTCCGCGAGCAAGTCACATCTGGAGAGCTACTTCAGCCCTTGAGCAAAGTCACCATACAAACACAAGGGCCGGTCAAAGATGGCATTCTCGAAGTTACCTAATTAGCTTCAGTTCCTCATGGAGATACTCGAAGTCAAGAGCGATCAACTCCTCGAGCAGCAGCCGTCCTTCTTTATGGCATGTGTCGACAGCGGATGGAGCAAGCTCGACAACTCATGCCGCCTATTCGGCAGCACCGCCGAATACCAACTTGCTATCGTCCTGAGCGCTTATAACTGCTATGAGTGATTCGAAGAAGGCTGATCAGAACGGCCACCCTACGAAGTCTGTGAGTTGAAGAAGAGGACGCAGGAGCTATCCATTGACTGCGGGACCCAAATCACGCCCGTCACCGATACCCAACCTCGCGAAATTTTAGGACTGCCTCGCTATGAGGTATCCAACAAGGTTAAGAAGAAGAAGACCAAGACTGAGCTTGAGCCTTACTTGATGGTTGATAGCGAAGAGGTCTCGAATGTACTTGCATGGTGGAAGACTACCGAACCACGTACCCTGTGACATCCTAGATGATGGTATGTCTCGTAGTCTAATTCGCGTGAAGAGCAGGGAATTCAATTCGATCCCATTCAATCCGATGCGAAACTCTGGTGCAGTAGTGATTGGATGCAAGGTCAGATTTGTTCACTCCAACGAGTACCTAGATCATGAATGCTTACGAGTCAGAAGAATTCTGCAACGCATGGAGAAGTCCTGTGCTATGTGGAAAACTCTTCTGTGGCTGAAGCTGGTGTCAGATGCGAAGGGAATGCTTCTCTTCCAGATCCGCTAACGTACGGTTTTGGAAGAAGCGGCGATGAGTTCAATGGCAACGCATATTTGAATTGACGGGGGCACACATGGTCATATGGCACGGAGGAAACACGACACGACTAAGTAGGAACCATTGCTTGTCTCCCGGTCTTGTGTCTTCCACGTACCGACTTACCAAATCGAAGGCTCGATACCCCAGGCTTGCATAGCTTCTTCCGAGATACCAAGTCTTCGAGCGGGGATGGACACAGGAACAAGGCAATCATGCCTGTCAAAAAGACCTCACAAGCAAGAGATGCTGAAGAGGGTATGCCTTGCACAATTGGAATTGCTGCGGATGCAGGCTCGAGATTGGCTCGACGGATTTGTGCGGGTTGTCCAGGTAGGATCGGCGAAGGCGGGCGCCGAAACACCAGTCTTGAATCCTCGACGGTAGATCTCTCCATCGTCGAGGCGGCGGCAAAATATGCGGCGTACACTGCCGCGACATGAGGGCCTTGATACTTACGCGATACAGGCCTCGCTGAAGGCCGAGCGGGGGCCTGCTTGCGATGCTTTGCTGCCATGGGTGTTGTCCGAGTAGGAGAATTTGGGATTTGTCTGGTGACTTTTCTTCGATTGAGATCCTCAGCAGTCTCCACGATTCGTGCTCCATAGGAAGGCTCACGGGTAAGTGTCTCCGCTAGTCGATCTTCCAAGGAATCAGGCAGAGGCCTTGTATGTCCTCTGTCAAACTAAGTATTCATCTGTGTTGATGTCTTTGTTGGACAATTCACTACGCGAACGGTATCGGAAGGTGAACGTTGGCAAAGCATCACCAAGACGTGCGACCGATGTTTCCATGATCAAGCCGATTGTTTTTGCTTCTCTCAATCTACACGAGTCATACTTGACTCGAGTCGAAATTGCTTGACCTTTGAGGTGTCTTTCGTAGATTTTCGATAGAAACCTTGCTTTTAGCCTACCTCTATAGAGAAACTACTGAGATCTGGAATAACTATATACATTCTTGATCGAAACATGCTGTCCACTTCTGGATTGCCCATAGTTTGTAGCATATGTTGCATCCCATGACTGCGTATAGAATGCACAAAACATCCCGTTAGGAACATCATTTGTCTGCTCGGTATAGGCGGTAAAGAAGTTACAGGCATCATACGACCCATCAGATCTTGGGTTTGCTTTATCGTATGCTGATTTAGCGTTGCAGGCGGCAGCACACTGGCTGGGGTTGAATTCGTCAAAGTGTTGGTAGCCAATGTATCCAGAAGGAGCCTGGATGGCACCAGGAAGCGAGACGGGGTAGTCGAATCCAGGCAGGTGATAGTTGTTGATCAAACTCGAAGGACAACTGCGAGCTTTGTACAGTGTGGCAGTATCGATAACAGCATTGCTCGATGAATTGAGTAGTTCATGTGTCAAGTGAGTACAGTTGTGGAAGGTGAGTCTCGACCACCCGTAAGTGGCGTTAGAGATGTCGATGCCGAAATCTTGATAAGGCTCGATCTTGCTGAAAGAGTCAAGTCCAGCGTAGTGTCCCCCCAATCCGTTGATGATGTACCATGGAGCTGAAGGGTTATCGAGACCATTGGGGTCAATGACACCACCCTTTCCAATGGGTGAATTGCGCTCAAAGACGTGGAAGTGGCCGTTCATCACAAGATCGACCGAGTATCCATCAAAAATGCTCTCGAACGCGTCTTGGCACGGCTGGCAGATACTGCCAGAACTGTAGAAGGGACGATGGCCAAAGACGACGACCCAAGGAGTGACCGTGCGGTTGACAGCCGCAAGGTCAGCTGCAAGCCAGGCGGTCTGTTGACCGTTGGGAGCAAAAGGTCCGGCAGGATAGTCAGCATCCGGCGCATTGGGAATATCCGTCTCCGTATCAATTGACACGAAGTGCACCATGCCATGGTCATAAGAGTACCACATGTTTCCGATGCCAGGATTGTTCGAGGCTTGCGTGGCGACGTCACTGGGCATTCTCCAATGGTTGATGAAACCAGTGAAGTTCTCCTGACCAGGCATGCAAAGATCGCTTGCCTTGTTTAGGCAGTTCGCCTCATGATTACCAGGACTAACCATGTATGATCGACAAGTAGTGATGGGTGTGAGCTGATCAAAGAAGTCGTCCAAAATAGATTCATAGGCCTTGTAGGCTTGTGAGTATGTCGCAGAGGCATTGATGAAGCCCGTTTGTGTTTCCTTCAACCAGGTATCGGCATATGCGAGATCACCGGCTGATTCGGGTTAGCTTAGTTCTTATTCGCGCTTTGCTAACGAAGTCGGCGTTCGGCACTTACGATGGGCAACAAAATCGTATGTCGATACTTGAGACGCAAGCGACTGGATAGTATTTTGTTCCCCAGGAAGAAGGAGTTCCTTAGGATCGACACCCTTCCCACCATAGGTAGTCAATCCTTCATCGCCCATAGCCCCCATGTCGATGACCACAGCTACACGCAGAGACGACATATCGCCAATTGGACGGCTTGTCGTGAATGTGAACGGCTCCTGACCTGTGTTCGCGAGCAGATGATCTGGCAGAAAAAAGTACTGCATGTTTGGCAGCAGGTCGGATATTGCGACATGATTGTTGTATGTCAAGGATGTGTTGTAAGTGACGGACACATTTCCAACAGCGATTTGATCAAGCCGTTTCGGTTCCAGACCATAGTGTACAGTAGGTCCAAGAAGTTGATCGTAGGTATTCCAACTGACTGTGATTCCAGTCGGACCGTGAAAAGCAGTACGAACTTGCGAATTCAAAGACTTGTTGTAGTTCAAGGCGTCGACTAATTGGAAGCCTAAGGCCATCGAGAGTGCGATAATATGACAAGAAAGCTTAGCCATGATGATGATGACTGCGAAGAGAAGATGGGAAATGATATGCAATTCTTAGGGAGTGTTCGACATTATATGTGTTCCACACCCCATCCGCCAAAAGGGTCTGCCATACTGACGCGACATCTGTAGAGGCCTAGAGCCATGCAGATCAGCATGCTTAGCAACATAGCTGTCCCACTGCAGCAATGGACGAATGCAGCAGTCTGATTGGAGAGTGCAGTCAGATATATTACACAAGGTTGATCTCTGCCGCGCACGTGCGCCAAGCTCAGGTCCGATGTGGTTCAAGCAGAGTCGAAAGATACGAGCTTTTTCGCGCCTTCAAGCTTACATAGCGGTCCGCGCCACGGACCCTTTTAAGGTTAAGTAAGCGCGGTATGGGATCTACATATTTTTGCCGAACTTCTTACGAGCCGTCGGCGCTCTGCAGACATTGCGCGCTTCAAGAATGACTTGGTTCCGCTTTTCCGAGATCCAAAGCGCACATCAGGGCGAATATCTAAACCAGGACGGCAACAAGCGATGCAAGTTAAACAGATCTTGAGATCCGGTATCGGGCAGTGGTTAAGAGGTGGAAGCGCAGCAGACAATGCCTGAGTGACTCGCAAGACACGCCTGCAACAACAAGCAGAGTGAGATCGGACAGACACCGCGAGTCGATACGACAAAATAAACATGTATGTTCTGTATGCGGCGGTAAAGGTGGTTGTGTTGCCGAGAAGAATGAGAGGTTCTGGCCTCGGATACGACGGAGGAGGTGGCAGCTGATTGATGATGCTTATTCCTCGTAATCCAATCTCTTGATCGCAGCTCTTCCCAGAAGGCGAGGTGATTTGTCGACGAGAACAAAACAGACTTGGGGTAGTGGCTGTTATGTCGAGCGGAACTTGCAGACGGCGGTGTCTTTGAAGAGGATGTGTCTTGATGCAGGAGCGATGGCACGGATGCCGTGGGTACTCGCATGATGCTCGCACGAGGCAGAGCGTGTGGGTTCAGACAGAAGACCAAGTGTAGACGCCTCAAGGTAAGCAAAGTCCGGAGAGACGGAGAAATATTCTCCACTACGTGGATGTGGTGTGCTGATTAGCTCCTATGCCGCCATTTACTATTGTGTGTGCACAACTTTCAATCTTCTCTCTTTGAAGCTTTGTTTACACTCTCTTTTCTATCGAACGAGCCCATTGAAAAATTCTTGTTTCAGCTCTATTTCATTGATTCATCGAGATGCCTCCATTCACAAAGCCTACCCAATGCACCTGGAGTGAACACTCTAGGAACAAAAGACAAGGCGACTCTCCTCCTCCTCCTCCGCCGCCACCCAAGAAGCAGCTCCTGCCACCGCTGCCGCTCGACCGTAAAAGTAGAAAGAAATTCGAGGAAGAAAAGTCGCCGTGCTCGAAGAGGAGATGGCTAGCAGAGCCCTGCTCGGAGATGAGTATGAATTATAGTGGTTCATGTTGTGTTGCTTTGTCTTGTTTTGTGTTCTTGATGTTGTTGTCCTGTTTCTGATTGTTGTTTTTCAAACCAATGTCATATGATTCGAAAACTCCCACAGCCCGTTGTTGTCTCGTAACGTGCATGAAGTTCTAACGCAATTCAGAAGATTGTGCTTTCAAACTTGTTCCATGACCATGTTTTCGATCGTAGAGACACTTTTCATTTAGAGAAGCAAACCATTCGTGTAAAGTGTTTGCCGGAAGTGGTAGTTAATCCACCCACTTTCACCCTGACCCTACCCTTTAAAATAGGAGAGGTGGAATAGCACGAAAGGTTTTTAAACAGCATCAGTAATCATCACTTGCTTTTGAGAATCAATTTGCTTGTCTACGTCGATCTTCCAATCAGAGGTGGAGCGTGAACTCGTGACCCCGATGAAAGACTTAGTTGGACTTTGTTGTAGCGGCGCAGTAGCAGTCGCTCTACCTCTTTTCCAACTTCTCTAAGCGACGATCTGCACATATCTGCCCTTTCCGTCAAATACAATCCCAGACGGGATGATGAAGCATGGAATCTCATTGCTAGGGCGCTTTACGCACTACTGCAACAAGTATATGAGCGGTTTGCTGATAGTAAATATGAATAACGAAGTACACAGACTATCATGAATGATTGCGACCATATGAAACAATGCCTTCGACAAGCACTCCCGAGCTTCCTATATGACTGGCCCTTTAAGATGTGACGGGGTTGATATGGTGTTCAAGGAGCCTGGACCAGATGTGAACTGTATCTCGGACAACAATGACCCTCTGTCTTCTCTCCTTCTCTCTCTTTGGAAGCGTATCCATAGAACCTCCTTTTAGAGACGCAGACCGACTGAACCATGATATCGGAGAGCGATTGAGAAGGAAAAGGAGACGCACGAGAACGGTCTAGGGAGCGAGCGTTGCATGCCTTGTAGTCAAGCTTCTCATCCTCGCCCTCCATCTAGTCATGGGCACGAGCAGCAGCGGGACAGCAGCGGAATCTCAGGATTGGGCTCGGCGGCCGGAGTGGCGGTACCCTGAACGAGGAAAGAGGGACGCAGGAACGGGCGGGGATGGCAGTGGGTTTGGCATCTCGAATCCAGGGATGTTGTGCTTGTTGTGCTTGATGGATAACGGGACGGGATTGGATATTCCACCTTGAAGGTTCGATGCGAAACATAACTGCATCACAATCATTATCAGTCAAGTCGCACAATGCAGGTCTGGACTGGCCATCTTGATCTTCATCTGCATTGCGTATCGCCATGATTTTTCATGAGCAATTCTTCTCTCAGAATCTCTGGTTGTAGAACGACAGCTATGGGAGGACCGCCTTGGGCGTTCAGTACGAGTTCGAAGATGATGTTGAACGCGAAGACAACAATGAAAGAGCGCTGACAGCATCGGCGGTGTGCATTGGCAGGAGTTGCTCCAGTATTCGGTCACGTCCAGAAACGATCTCGCATCCCGACTTCAGTATGCCCTTGCGCTGTGTTGCAATGTTGACTTGGGATGTTTTCTTTGTTGCGCCATCAAGGTCGTTTCGATCGTTTGGGATCCCGCGTCATTGGTCGCGTTGAAGTGTAAATTCAGGGACAAGACCCTCAGAGGGAAGGCACATCCACCCTTCTCTTACCTTCGTCATATTTTATTCTTTACTGACTACAATAACCATTAGATTCACATTATATACATCAATCGCAGCGATGGCTCAGTGGTTAGAGCGCCTCGTAAATGTGTCTTGCAAACACAAGCATTGACTGGAGGATCCAGCTGTTGTTGCAGTGGCAGGGTACTCCTTTCGATCGAGGAGATCGTGGGTTCGATTCCTACTCGCTGCATTCTTTTTGCACCTTTGACATACTGTTTGTTTTTTGTTCGCGTTTTCTACCATTTCCATACACCGTCCACATGCTTCATGGACTCCGTCGTCTTCATCAACTTCATCAGCCTCGCCAACTCATTTCTTGACGACCGATGGCCTTGCAGCAGGACGACTTGGCCGGAGTGGCGGCAGATTTTTTCAACACGAATAATACGCGGACGAGCAAGTTTTCTACCGCCAAAACAGCCATCCTTTGATCATTCTACAAGATCAAGGTCTTTTTCAGCGTTGACTCAAGTAACACGGAGTGAGAAAAATGCTCGTGGGCTGAAGCAGCAGACGTATGGGCAAATGCGGCGTTCATCGAAGCTTCCATACCATGAGACACACAACATCGAGCATGCGTAGCGCTACCGTAGTAGATATGCTTGCATACAACAGTTTCATTGTTGACGGAGAGCACGAATGTCAAATGTGCAAGCTCGGAACCATCCTCCCTTCGCGCTTAAACAATACCACTCCATCACGACTACGGACAATCCAGAACGTACGCCACCCATCGCCCCCAGTTGGACCCATATCCCCGGAAACGATGTAGTCGTATTACTTCTTTTGTGTAGCAGCAGCAGCAGCTTGTGTCTGGGCCATACCACCCTTGATGGGACTGGAGCAAGTCGTGCGCCTCTTGGTGGTGTAGCGCGTTGGTGTAATGATAGACGATCCTGAAACCCGCGAGCGCGGAAAATTTCGACAGAGTGGTCTAGCTGGGGATCCAATGTACGGTGAATGACTTCGATGTGTTGGTGGCTGGATTGGCGAGAGGAGACGGATGAGTTTGTCTTTGCTCGGTGGTGATCGGAGGCTGTGTAGCGATCACTGGAAAGCGAGGTTTCGCAATTTTGCTCGTGAGCGTGAGATGAAGCGTCTTCGTGGGCGCGGTGAAAATTGGTATAAAGGAGTTGATGCAAGCCGCACGGCTCTTGGTGCTGTATGTCGCGGTTGTGGTGTTGATGGTTCCAACGAGATTTGACTGAAAATGTGTGGTTTGATCGAGTTGACGCTGGTCGGCAAGAATGTTTGCAATGCAAACGACATTGGCCAGGAAGCTGTAGATGGCTTCCCTTGCCAGTGCCCGAGTCGTGCTTACCTTGGTGGATTCCAGACCACCGACTGGAAAGTGATGAAGAGCGCGGTCCCCATATTTCTGCATCGATTGCAAAGGTAATGCTGTAATAATGAAGTGTAGCTAGAGTCCGCTGTCGTGACGCAATGCTAGTCGCTCTTTTCCCTTCCCATGTCGGTTTGGCATCGACTCCGAATTTCATCACGTCACCTGAATTTTTCCGCTTCCTTGATTGGAAATACTCAACAAACAAGTCCTCATATGTTCTCGTCATTGTTCTGATCGAAAAAGAGCTGGAAGATAGGAGGATGACACGGACACCCTGGCCATGCCCGCTGCAGGTGGCGCAACACACAAAGACATTAAACACAGGCTCGATGCCTCCATGAAACTGTCACTCCCCAGAAATCTACGTAGTCATCGGACGCACTCTACGGCATCTCTCTCTACCTATCCGACCTGGGCAATACTCCAACGGGAATCTGATCTGGTACGATTCGAAGACTTATATGCTAGACTCGATGCTGACATAAACAGATTCAACAGCTCCATCGCGCTATATCCTCCGATCATTCAGTGTGTTGGATGCTATCCCATCCTCCATCATCCCCGTCACCCTTCCCTTCCTCACGTCAAATGTCACGTTGTTCTCTGGACTGGAGAGCTTACCGAAGAGATGCCATCCAGGCCAGGGCATGGATACAAACACCCAGCGAATGCTCAACAAGCCCGACGTCAGATTCTTTTCGCTGATCACTCACAAGAAAACTCGGCTATTGGGGCTGGGAAAAGATTTGGAGAGACTCTTGCGGCTTGCAAGGGATGATACATCGAGTCACCTTAGTCAACGCCGTTTGGGAGTGGAGGCTACCTCACCCTCACCACTTGCATTCCCATGAAATCAAGAACTGTTAGACTTGACGGAATGGAGTTGCCGTCATGACTATACGACGTTTGGTGAGTCATTCAGCCAAGCCTCATCTTTCGTCCAGAACAGTGCAGAACAAGGGTGGCTCCACAGCTGGCAATGCTTCTACGATCTGCAACGTCCCTTCCTGTTCCCATCCCGCATCTTCCATCATTTTGCAAATCTCGGCTTCGTCTGCAGCACTGCCACTGACCGTGTTAATCACAGAAGTTATCGCTATGTGGCTGCTTTCGTCATGGGCAGGCACTGGTATCTCCGTCATCGATCCTGCGACGGCGAGTATCGTGTTGCCTTGCATCTCACCTTTTATCTTCTTATCATTTTACAGCTACGACAGGGCTCACACTCATCTCGCATACCCGTCATGCTTTTCTTCATCAAGCACTGTCGCCGCCACTCTCTCTTACACGACTGTCTCGTTCGGCGGCTAATCATATCATATCTTCTGCCGCCTCAAACCGATCAGTCTGTCTATATTCGCCAACCGTACAGCCAAGCTGCTACATACCATTATCAGGAGGTGATACAAACTGCAGCTGTTGGCCCCCCCTTTTTTATACTTGGAACATGTATCGTCCAAGAACGGCAACTTTAGACGACACAGATACACAATTGTCCCGATTGGCCAGTCGAAAAGAGGTGCGCGAATATCAAGTACGTTGGACAGGGTCCAAGGGAAGCGACAGGGTGTGCGCCAAACTTTTTTGACACGAGATCCACGTCATGGAATTGACTTTCTAGATAATTCATGTACCCGAGTAGGAAGGACGCGTGTCTCCAAGTACGTTACATTCCAGAAGAGGTACGTACCTATCTCATTTGTTCCACGGGAGGAGTTGGTTCCGTGTTCGCAAAATCCTGCCAGATCGCTTTCTTCCACGAAGTCAATTACCACAACTGTGACCAGGGCCACAATCAGCACGAATCAAAACAACAAGTCGTAGGACAGCCGAGAGATAGATGTCCGGAACTCCCGGCACCCTAGTCTATCGAGATACCAAGCATCGATAAGCTCGCGCTAGAATTATTTCCGGCTTGGCTCTCGCCTTAGCAGAAGCCGTTGCGCGAACGACTTGTGCCCACCTGCCTGTTCGGGTTGGTGCAATCCGGGAGAAACGGCCACATGGTCACGCTCCATTGACTTCCTATCGTCCCGTCAGGAGCGATGATAAGTATGCGCTGTCCCAGCTGCGATTCACACCTGTCTCTATTGTCATTATTCCTTGCATTGCTGCAAAATGGGTTCTCAGAATCTGGCCAATCTTACCCTGGGAGGCGGCGATCCTCGTCAAGGCGAGAAGAACCCCGCACTCTTCGCTCTCGACAACGGGCATAATGCTCCATCTGATACCGCAGTTGGCTTCAGCATCGAAGCTGCTTTGGTCCACAACGACCCTGATGTACTGTTCGAAGAATACCTTCACTACGCTGCCATCACTCGCGCCGAAGAAAAAGAATATGAGAAACTCGTGGAAAGGAACCCGTTCACCTTCAAGGGAATCCTTAAGAGTCGATTTTCCACTGGTCATAAACAAACATTCGAAGACGACAACAACCCAGACGGACGTATAATCACCTACCACAACGCTGCCGAGGTCACTGATCTGGATTGGAGGCGCGCGTCTCGCGCTACGCGAACGGCTACATGGACGTCAATCTTCTTCTTGATTACGACTGATATTCTCGGCCCCACTGGTGCTCCCTGGGCTTTCGCAAACACTGGATTTGGGCCAGGTGTTGCTCTCTACACAGTATTCGGTAGTCTCGCTGCTTTGTCGGGTTGGTACGTCTACCTGACTTTCTTGAGACTGGACTCGGATCGCTATCCCATTCGTGACTTTGGACAAGCCTTTTACCGTGTGTTTGGCGCTGGGATGAGACACACCGTGAACATCCTCCAGACGATTCAGATGTTCCTTCTGGTCGCTGTCTTGATCCTCAACAATGGCGGTGCCGTCTCCGAGATCTCGATTGGTGACAATGGCAAGAACGGCAATGGTCTTTGCTTTATCATCTGTCTGTTGATCATCGCGATCATCGGTGTTGTCCTCGGCCAGGTTCGTACCTTGCAGCGCTTCAGTTGGCTTGCCAATATGTCTGTCTGGACCACCGTCATCTGTGCCTTTTTGGCCATCGGTGCCAGTGCCACTTCACCACCAAACTATGCCACCATGTTCAGTACGTTCGGTGGAAAAGGCACAGCATTCGGCGACACAAACTTCCCTGGTGGCACAGTCGAGAGTCACATCCCGATCAAGACCTTCGGCGGCACACCTCCATACGGCTACCAATCTGGTGGCACTGGTTTCTTGGGCAGTTTCCAGGGTATTGATCAGATTGTCTATGCCTATGGTGGCGCCATGCTGTTTTTCAACCTTCTTGCGGAGATGCGCAACCCTTGGGACTTCTGGAAGGGCATGCTGGCCGCTGATATCTTCATTTACGTGGCATACATGTTCTTTGGCCTGTTCCAGTACGCTTACCAAGGTCAATACACTTACAACACTGCCATCCAGAGTGTTGGTTCGTACAGCCTCCAGACCGCTGGTAACATATTGTCGATTATCGGTAAGCAGAGAATTTAATACTGGATATGCGTGCAGCACCAACTAACATCGTCTGTGATCCAGGTGGTATGATCGCTGCCGCATTGTATGGCAATATCGGTATCAAGGTTATCTACAGCAACGTTCTGATGGAGCTGTTCCGTGAGTCCTTGTCCTACATGGAGTCAAAAATGGATCAGTTGCTAACGAACCTTGGCAGACTTCCCTCCTCTTACTGCCAAAGCCGGCAAGATGATCTGGATTATTCTTGTCCCTATCTACTGGGCACTTGCTTTCGTCGTTGCTGCTGCTGTACCTCTGCTGGGAGACTTCAGTTCCCTTGTCGGTGCCATCTGCATCGGTAACTTCACCTACACCTTTCCCGCTCTTCTCCGTATCGGTTTCATGGTCAAGCAGGCTGCCATGTTGCCCGAGGAGTCGTTTGACGAAGCAACAGGCAAGTATCATCGCGTTGACGGCGGTATCAAGAGATGGATGCGAGGATACAGAAAGACTTTCGTCATTACCTCTCTCAACATCATCTACTTCCTGGGCGCACTGGCGGTCTGTGGTCTTGGTTGTTATGCTGCCATTGAGGCTTTGATTGTTGCATTGTCGGGTGGTAGTGTCACTACCTCGTTCAGCTGCAAGTCGCCCTATGCTGCTTAGGATTAGCAAATTTGAGGATGTATATCGGAGGAAGGAGCAATCGATGTACTCAGTGTACTAATGGCAGATTTTCGAATAACTTCTCGTGGGACAATGCTGGCGGGAATCTTTGTTTATTGATCGCCCAGGAAGATGTGGGCAGTTCTGTGATCTTGTACCTCGATGTCTTACAAAAGCCCATCAATGCGATAGAAACCAAGGTAAATGCAAATCGCGCGGATCAAGAAAGCACTACATCCAGTGAAATGGTTATTGCCAGACCCGGCCAGAGGGAACGGTAGCAAGAAGTCCACGTGAGCAGCTACAAGATCTGCAGAACCGCTCGGGAGTCGGTAGTCTAATCATCATTTTAATTCCCTGTCATATCCGAATTAGAGCTATTCAGTCCAATCAAAACTTAGATGATGGTCATACCTTACTGATCGACAGAAGGCTAGACTGTTTATCTTGGCGACAGAGCTTCTTGGGCTCTAAATAGACGACATTATCGTAGAGTTATTGTAAATCACGCACAGCTGATCTGTATATTGACTGTCGCGACACAGAATATTCACACTCAAGATTCGTGCACTGAGTGACAGAGACCAAGGAATGCAATGCGCATTGCACGACCAAGATGTCCTGGAACAATCAGTGCTCGGAAGATTTGTCTTTCTGCGGAACACCGCGGCGAGGAGACGTACGATATCGTTGCAGGTGAACAGTCTATTTCGAATATCGAGTAGTTCGGACTCGGATCGGAGGCTTCAAAAAGCATCGCGGAAATGGCATAATGAACATCCTCTTTTGAACAAATTCAGACCACCACGTACGCAATGAGCGTTTTCTGTCAACATTCTAGTCCCAGAACACCTCTGGATGACATACCACTGAATCTTTATTCGGGAGCAAGATCGACTCTCTACCTTAGATGCTAAAGCTAACTCTGAATGCCGCGGATACTATGACTTTTCTCATGAGACACGGCCACGCGGCATGCTTTGCAGTATCTGATGGCGCTCAGGCAATAACAGCAGAGGAGGTCTTAATCATATAAGACGTTGTCTCTCCTGCGGAAGTAGTTCACTCGACCCTCATCTGCGACTATCTCAAGAATGCGTATCTTATCTGGTCTGGCAACTTCAGCTCTCGTCGTCGCAGTGCAAGCTGCTTCGGCAACTTATGCTGCTGGAGCATGCTCCACTTTAACCCTAGACAGCACTCTGCCCAGCCCGACTCCTGGTAACTTCCATTTCAGCGGTAACGTGCGCCAGCACTACATTGCCGCGGAAGAAGAAGACTGGAGCTATGCACCCACTGGCTGGGACAACTACATGGGAGTCCCCATCGAACACTCTCCACGCGCTAAGGCCGCGGGCTACCTCGATCGCCTAATATGGAAGAAAGCATTATACCGTGGCTACACCAACGAGTCTTTCTCAGAACAGCTTGAGAGACCTGCTTCGCAAGGAGTTCTTGGACCTACGATCCGAGCTGAGGTCGGCGATTTGATCGAGATCATGTTCCTCAACAACTTGTCTCAGAATTATGCTTCGATGCATTCGATGGGTTTGATGTACACCAAGGAGTCTGAGGGTGGCGATTATCCCAACAACACCATGCCTGGCCAAAACAGTCCCTTTACTGAGACCATGGCTGTACCTCCAGGTGGTTGTGTTGTGTACAAGTGGATGGTTAACGACGGTGCTGGTAAGTTGAACTTACAATTCTTGGTGTAGAACACTGCTGACTTATTCCCAGGTCCCGACCTTAGTTACGAGCCATCCAAAGGTCACAGTTACCACTCTTATGTTACCATGCAAGAAGACACCAATGCCGGTCTCATCGGTCCATCAATCATCTACGCCAGAGGTCAGATGGAAGAAGTCATGGCCACACACCGAGAGTTCCCCATCCTTTACATGTCATTCGACGAACACGTGTCTTTCATGTCCAAGATCAATAACATGACCACAAACGATACATCTCCGGGAACCAACATGACCTCTGGCAACGGCAACTCAACTTCCTACGAGCAATCATGTGCTGCAAGCGCAATTTACAGCGGTTCCTGCAACGCGAGTATCTATCCTGCATCTGCCGATGGTAGCATGAACCAAGGACGCACAGGCGGTTCTCAAGAATTCACCGATCTCATCAATGCTGATGCTAGCTATGGTAACAGATCGATCTGGCAGCCACAACTCACTAACCTCTTATCTTCAGCATGGGGAAATGGGGCTACCTTTTACAGCCTCAATGGCTATGTGCTTGCTAACAACCCTATCTTCGAGGCGTGTAAGAATGACAATGTCATCTGGTACACGTATGCTTATGGATCTGGCTCGCATGTCTTCCACATGCATGGAAATGGGTTCACGGAGAATGGCCATTCGATGCCTTCGATCAGTAAGTCATGACTCCCCGTTCATCTCCGTGATTATCATCACTGACTTTACTCCTAGGCATCAATGACGGCAAAGTCCATACTCTAGTCATGACTGCATGGGGTGTTGGTCAGTGGGAGGTCATCTGCCATGTCAACAACCACAATACTATGGGCATGGTAGCCAACTACCGCGTCTATGATGGTATGTGTCCGTTACAACCACTCGGATACACTTCCTCGAAGGACAACTCTACTTCGAGCTATCCCAACATGCGAAGATTATACTAAGTCAGTAGACATTGAGGAGAAAGACAGCTCGAGTGAGACGACAGCGCGATGCAAAGTGTATCATAGCAGCAGAACCATAAGCGAATAATTCTTAATCAAATTCATCAACACTTTCACAAGGAACCGAAATGGCAGTCTGTAGACTTTGCTGGTTCCTCCAACTATACTCCAGGCGTATAGAGGCATGATGTATATGCATCTGCCAAAATGCACAGATGTGTTCGGATGAGAAGAGTGCCCAGTGAGAGCCACAGATTTATTCGATCTCACTGGACCTTGCTTGATTTGAATAAGTATCGTGCATTTCTACTATCTGTCGATGACTCTTTGCTATCATCCAGAGGAGAGCAGAAATGGATACCTATGTAAGTCAATTTCTGTACAGCGATAATGCATCTCCCGGGCCATAGTTACTTCGTTCAACAGGCTGTAGAAATGCACAATTCTCTCTGAATAACGGGTGTATCCACAGAGAGTTGATAATATCACGGGTTTCAGCGGACCTCAAGCCCTGTTGATCGTCTGTCGCTACCACTCGTTGTACTCCACGATGCCATCATCACCCAATAGCGACAGCCATCGCGACTCTAATTCCTCGTTCATGCGCCAATCGCGTGGGGCATCCCAGTACAGGCGGCTGATTGTGCTAGTATCAAGCTCATGAGAGAATTCTGTGCCTGCAGC
This sequence comes from Aureobasidium sp. EXF-3400, assembly GCA_024195585.1. Taxonomy (NCBI): domain Eukaryota; kingdom Fungi; phylum Ascomycota; class Dothideomycetes; order Dothideales; family Saccotheciaceae; genus Aureobasidium; species Aureobasidium sp. EXF-3400. The sequence goes on from SWBL01000093.1 coordinate 27,571, forward strand.
CAGGTACTCAAAACCCAGGTACTGGTGGTGCTGTCCCGTTCTTCCGCTGGCACGAATCTTGAGTCTGGCACACATGTATCTCAATGCGGGCATTCGAGAAGCTGCGCTCGCGGCCGCCAGGAAGAAGGCTTCGAGCTCGGGAGTTGGTTTTGTGCGGAAGTTGGAGGTGAATGGCGCGTCGCCGTTGAGACGTTCGTCTCGTTTCTCGTCGTCGTGGCCATACCCGTCTGGTGGAAGTTGGTCCATGACGAAAAATGAGTCGCTGGAGTCGTAGCTTGATGAGGAGGTCTCACTGCGGGCGCGATGATCGTCTTCGTCTTCGACTTGGTCTTCTTCTACTTCATCTTCCTCTTCATCAGAAGACTCGGTACCACGTTGGGGATCCCGCTCGATATACCACCCGCCGTCAGGCCGGACTGCACTCAGCTCTATAACAAATTCTTCCAGTTTCTGCCAATGCTGCTTCTCGTCTAGCGGTCCAAAAAGGTCCGAACTAACAGATATTGGACCATTCAAAACGAGGTCAGTCAAGCATGGTGCTGCTTGTGAAAAGAGCCGCAGTGCAGTGGAGAGATCGTCGGCGGGAGGAGGATACACACTTCCGCGGATGTCCGAGTCGATAAACTTGCTGTTACCTGCAAAGTAAGGGTACAGTTAGCATGTTTCTATGAGGAAGAGTACACTGCAAAAGCGTAGTAGGCACAATATCTCCACCTGATGCATTGCAGAGTGCCGTCCAGTATCGAGTCATCGTCCAACGAGATCCTTTTAGACCTCATAAAGGAGCAATGCTCTCTTTGGATACACCTCGGTTCTAGAGATTATTGTGCCTTTTGATAGCGACGACTTCGCTGTACGCTCTCGAAAGAATAGGGTAGAGGTTACAAAATTGAGGTTGTACCCTCGCATACGTACCTGGCTCTTTATTGATCAAAGTCAAGATGAAGTTTCGAAGACGCTCGGGTCCGGTGAGAGATAACAGCTGCTCAGAAAGTTGTGAACGCAATTGCCTTCGCTGATCCGGTCGTCTTCGTTCTCTGTCCCAGAAAGTAGAATTTACCGTGGCGATGTTAGGTAGCCTCGACGTGAGTCCAACAATCGTTGCTGGCGCCAGCTTGCGTGCAGTGTTGCCATCGATAGTCAATGAGACCACGTTGTGTAGTCGAGGCAGACTCTCGGGAGCAAGCAGCTGGAGGTAAGAGTCCCGATAGCGAAGTTTGAAGAGATCGTGTCGTTTGCCTATCGATCTGGCTAATTCATCTGCTCTCAATCTTTCTCCGCCTCGGCGGTCAATGTCCATCGCAGCATGAAAGTGTGAGAGATGCAGATCAATTGGCCTAGAGCCATCTCCAGCATCAATAATCTTCAGTACGGCAAACAACTCAGCGATCGCTTTGCTAAATGCCTGGTCGTTGGCGTGCCTGTCGACCTGTCTTTCGAAACGTCCGCACGCGTGATCGTCGTAGTTAGGCAGATTGATACTATAGTCTATACGCTTGACAGCTGCGCGCCGATGCTGGTATGTTGATTTGAGGACACTCGACTCGAAAAAGTGTAGCTCATCGTTGACCAAGGACAGTTGCGAAAATGTAAGGTCTTCTATTGTTCTCTGCCATGCTCGAGATATTGTGGCGTACTTGGCGATCTGTTTCTGATTCTCCACGAAAAGCAGAATGATACTGTTCCAGAGCTCCAGTGGCAGTGATTCCATTGACATTCTGATTTTAGAAACAAAGTCGGTTTATGTGTTTGAGATGAAGGTGATGCCTGAGAACTGGAAGTGACTGAACCATCGGCTGAATGAGGGTTAATTTCGGCTTCTTCTCCGCAGGATTTGTCGCAAGGGACAAGGAGAGTTTCAAACAACAACAATGACACTAGGCAGCAATCTGATTTTCGGTATTCTTGAGTCGGTCGAACGAAATATATCTTCGACAGTAACCGTCCCCAACCTCTAGACTGATGGCAGTCCGGACGTCGACTCCAGATCAGCCATACTCCTTTGGCTGCTCCGCCCACACTGCTGCCGAGACACTTCTTCCGTGGTCGACACAGGCGGGAAAGACTGAACTCGGCTTGGGCGAATGATTTGAACATTTTGGTATCTTAACTCCTCTCTCCGTGTTTGGAGAACATCTTTCTGAGCACAAGTCCTGCAGTTTCGAAGTGCTTCATCTCGAGATACACTTGAGCACTCAATCTCACCCAAAACTTTCCTTCATATGCATACGCGTTGACCGCAATATTCTTCAGGTTCATCGTTTTGTTGATCCGGTCTGCAAGGTCTCGAATGAGCCTTCCTTCTGTATTGAGAGGTAGGCGCACATTCGTCATGGCACAATCTCCAAGCGTCAGCTCTCCATTTTCCAAGACTTCTGTGCCTAGTATCTCCGCCACCAGTCGACCGCCTCTCCGTGCGAGATCGTTGTTGTAGCCGATGATCGCTTCTTCGCCAGTCTTGTCGCCCCAAGTGATACGCTTGCGCCACTCCAACGCTGCGGGGATACAGAGATACGGCGTATCGTCACTGGTAGCTACGGCTGCAAAATTGGCGACAAAGTTGTTGGTCTGAGTGGCCTGGTCCTTTTTCAGGAAGTTGAAACCAGTTGGGAGGGTGGAGCGAATGAGATGTTGGTTTCTGACCGGGACGTACAAAACTGCACAACCTCGAGGAGTAAACAGCCATTTGTGACAGTTGCTGACGAAGAAGTCTGGATCGAGTTCAACGAGGTTGAGGGGAAGTTGACCTACTCCATGGGCACCGTCGATACACGATAAAATGCCATGAGCTCGGCAGATCTCGGTGAGGCGTTTGAAGGGCATACGAACGGCTGGCAAGGAGGTGATGGTATCAAAGATCGAGAGCTTAGCTTTCTTGCCATCTTTCAGGATTGTTTCCAGCATGCTTTCGAAGTCTGAGCAGATCTCGTCGTCCGAGAGTGGAAAAATGTGCTCAATCCTGTAGATGCTGAACTCATTTCTTTCTGTCAGGTATTCCAGGGTGTTCATGAAAGCCGGATAAATTGTTGGGAAGCATATCACAGCATCAGATGGGTCCAAAATTATGTTTCGCAGCACGGTATCAATGCCAGTGCTCGCATTGGGTACCAGGACGCAGGTCTCCACAGGGGCATGCACATAGTCTGCAATAGCCTGTCTTGCTTCGCTGAGCAAGTGGGTACGAAACTCGTATCGCACGAAGGTATCTGGTCTTGCCTCTGCTCGTTCCTGATACTCGCGGTGTACTGATCTGATTTCGAGGGGATATGTACCGTAGGAGCCTGACCGAGTCAATTGTCACAGCTCAGGAGATCGTGCAGGTCGTTGGAGGTTCAGCTGACCATGATTGAGATTGATGTATCCTTCGTCGAAAGCAAAGTGCTTCGCTGCTTCAGCGCCGCATTCTATCATCTCCAGGTCTGTCGAGGAGGTTAACCTAACAAGTTACTTCACAAACCAGTCATATGTATATCCATTATGGATGAGATATCCATCTTCCACTGCCAGTGGATTATCACCGAGAATCACCTTGGGACACCGCAGACGCTACAGCTTCGTTGTCAGGGAGACGCACCTGCCCCGCTCCCGCAAAACATCGAAACACCAACTTTTGAACCCAGGACCCTGGAGTCGGTGCATACCAACAACCTCAACGCTCGTAAAGGACGGCTCTACTTTGCTATAGCCGCCTGCGTGACAGGATCTGATCTGTACAAAGAGTGGGTTAGTCATGGCCATAGTTGCTGCCTACACGACAATTTATCAGTGCAGCTACGCGAAGGATTCCTGCCCCACTTTGTTTGGCGGTTATTATTATTTGGTGAATTTACAATTTCTCTATAAGTATAAGTATCACCTTGACACCAGTCTTCTTATGAGTTATTCAATATAAAGTCCAATACCCAACGCACACTACTAAACTGTTGTTCATCATGTCTACCATCAAGAACGTTGCAATCCTAGGCGTATATTCACTCCCCCACCTCTCCAAAATCTATACTGACCCCTGAAACCACAGGCCTCAGGCAACTTCGGCACCCCCATAACATCCGCCCTCCTCGCCGCAAACTTCAACCTCACAATAATCACCCGCACAACATCCACAACCTCCCATCCCCCATCCATACCCACCCTCCGCATAGACTACACCCTCTCTTCCCTAACCACCGCCTTCGCCAACCAAGATGCAGTTATCTGTGTGGTGGGTCCCGGTGGCATTTCCCTCCAAAAGACATTCATCGATGCAGCTGTAGCGGCAGGAGTGTCGAGGTTCATCATTGATGATTTTGGATGGGGGCTTACGACTAAGGGGTTTGCTGAGTTTAGTGCTATTCATGCGCAGAGGAGGGAAGGATGGGATCATGCGAGAAGTGAAGCGGAGGAAGTGGAGGGGTTTACGTGGACGGGGTTGAGTACTGGAAATCCTATCGATTGGGTGAGTACACATTATTTCTTCGGTCAAAGCCTATTACAGGAAGACTTCATCCTCCCCATGTGCTAAGTTTTGTCACTCCCACCCACTCTCACGATATATCACACACGTAGCGCTTGAAGCTATCGAAATGCACAGTTCCTTTAACAGACAGAAAGGTTCCATTGAGAGTCGTGATTCTGTCGACTCTCTATGGACTTTACCACTGTCTTGAAGGAATTGTGCATTTCGATAGCTGTCCGCGTGACAGAACTTCGCACATGGGGAGGATGCAATTCATCAAGAGAAAAACTGACGTGAAGCATAACAGGCGATGAAGAAATTCCCCATGATGGGCTTCGACGTACAAAACCACAGCGCAATTATTTACGACTCAGGTACCGAGCATTTCACTGGCACAACCCTCCAAGGCATCGGTCAAGCAGTCGTCGGCACACTACTAAACCCCTCAGCAACCGCGAACCGTTTCCTGAGAGTCCAAAGCATATGTACAACTCAAAACGAATTACTGGCTGCTTTTGAAAAAGCTACAGGAGAGCAATGGAAGGTGGAGAGACAGAAAAGTTATGATTTGATTCAGAGTGGAAAAGACGATTTTGAGACTGGAGCTGGGATGTGGAGGTTGAAGTTGGCGGTGGCCACGTTGTATGATGTTGGACAAAGCAGAGGCATGGTCGCTGCAACGAGGGACGAGTCGGATGCGGAGTTGCTGGGTGTGAAGGATGAAAGTGCTGAAGAAATTGTTGCGAAACTGCTTCAGTAGCGAATAGTTGTGGAGATGCACAGTTCTGTTGGTAGAAAGGAGATATCCACTGAGAGTTATAGATTTGTAGACTCTCTGTGGACTTTGCCCCCATCTTAAAAGAACTGTGCATTTCGATGGTTTCAGTCTCGCCTGTATGATCCCTCATGCTCAAGAGTGCTGAACGCCATAAAGACCAAGAGTGTGAGGCTTAATCATGACATCCATACAGCGTCTCAACTCGAAATCATGACTTCTCGCAAACCAAGGGTGATCATCCTCCTTGCGATGCTTGCAACCCTTATCAGTGAGGAATTGGTCGCACATGGGCGCAACGTCGTGATGACCGTCGCAGTCTCCAGTATTGCAGCGGAATTTGCAGAGAACCTGGAATTTCATTAGTATCGAAAGTGATGATGGGAATAGGAAACGCTTACGTGACAGAGTCGTTTGAGTGTGCATTTGGAGCCATGAGGGCAGGGTTTCGAGTTGAGGCTGAATGGGCAGAAGGTGCTGAGATACTGAAGCTCAGGAAGGCGCTTGCGGTCGAGTGAATCCAGAGGGTCTTGAGCGGGTGGTGCTTGAACGGCTACCATGATGAACGGTTGTGGTTGAATGTCTGGAAAGAAAAAAGGGAAGATGTATGATGGAGAGCGAGAAGAATCAAGAGATACGACGAGTTGATTGAAATACCATGCGGCGGCGTATGGGAGTGCAAAGATCAAGTGAACAATTCGAAGAAGTGATTAGAGCAGAAACATATGAGAGCATACTAAGTGAAACCATCATTGATTCTGTATTGATACCATTCCTTCACCTTCACCGAGTGCTAAAGACCTCCAGAGACTGCGGATGAATATGCATCGTACTCTTGCAAGGAGTAGTGAGATCCACGGAGAAGGACCAACTCGGCTCATCTCTATGGTCACAACGTGGTTTGGGAACGTGACTGTGCATTACCACACCTGACTTCTCACGACATCTTTCCGTGGGAGATGAGTCGCATACCAGCTTGTGACGACTCCTGGGGCAATTGAGACTGCATGCGATCTGAGCCTCGGACCTCGTCAGGTGAAGCACGCGAACCTCAGGAGAACATGATGAGGTCGATGTCGGGGAGTGTGTCGGCTTCCGGAGTTTGTACGCGGCCACCATCACGTACATCGCATTCCTCGACCTCAGCAACAGCCTCAACGTTCTCGTGCACACTGAGTTGGTCTTCCGCATCAGACATCATCCAATCTGCGGTAATGTCGGGCTCGATAGGGGGAGTGGTGGCAGGCTTGTTCAAAGGAGGAATGCCGGGTCCGATGGAAGGGGTAATGTGGACTTGGGCGCGAGCTTCGCTCAGGCCATAGAAACCAAGCTCGTGAGGCACGCGCATAGCGCCCATGAAGATTCGGACCTTGTAGTCGTGGTTGCGTGGACAGGCCCTCTTCTTGTTGTCGCCTACAAGCCTTCTGGTGCGGGAGCAGCGTGTGCCGTTCAAGACCGAGTCGCATGTGGCGATAAGCTGGTGGGAGTACATGCAAGTGCTCCCTCGCTTGCACTGAACCTCCTGGACGGGCGTTAGTGAGCGTTCTCTGCAGGGGCGAGGTAACATACCCAGCAGATGTGGACCAATTGGCATCTGTCACTATGGGGGCATCTCTGAAAAGCCAGAGTAAAGGGGCAGAAGGTGCTGAGGCGCTGTAGTTTGAGACGGTCGTCTTTGCATAGCTTGTAGAAAGTTTCGGCGCACAATGTCGCGCCAGCCTCAGAGGACGCATTGGTGAATGAACGAGCTTGAGGCTTACTCCGGAAACTGACAACAGACTGAACGGGCGAAGGCGGAGCAGCGAGCACCAAAGAGGTGTCTTGGCTAGCGTGAAGGGGACGGAGAAGCTCGACGGAGCCGCCAACGTTCTCCTGAGTGACAGTGTCGCAGACGGCACGGATCTGAGCATCGGGAAAGGATGTGTCGCGAGCTAGAACCATGAGATCGAAGAGCATGTCGCGAGCGATGGGGCCCGGCGAGCCAGGGCCACTGGTGATGGAAGGCATGTTTGGCAAATTCTCACGCGCTTGTCTTGTCAACAAGGGAGGCGTGAGCACGTTGGACCCAGGGGCAGAGCGATTGTCCTCGAGCTGGATGGCTCGATACACTCAGACTGTGTGGGACTCGCTCTGGGAAACGATTGATCCCGCCAGGGAAAACGGAGAAGAAAGTGAAGAGTGAGGAAGATTGACCAGTCAAGGCAGACGCGACGCGTTCATGCATATGCATCCCAACGCGCAATGTGGAAGACAAATGAAGTGCAGCATGATTGAGGTTACACAAGAAGTCGTGCAGGTGGGAGTTGCCTCAACCAGATTGACCAAGCTCTTACTACAACTCCCTTTTCCAAAACCTACATTTTGTTGCAAAGACCCAGTCATCAGATATTCAAGCCACTGGTTACCTTCTTCGAAAATTATCATGCTTGGGTCCAAATGAGGTCGGAGGTTGAGATGAGCCAAAATGGATGATGAGAGGATGGTCGGCATCATGTACACGTCATGACCATTGGGGTACTAAAGAGCTTCAAGACGTACCTGCATGCCTCACCTTTGACATTTCACACTCAATTATTCTCCTAAATAATCAAAACAGATCTCGGAAACCAACAACATGTCAATCATGAGAAGCTCCATCGTGCGCAGCAGCCGCATCAGCATTTCGCGACCTCTGCGTCCCGCAACCTGTAAGTCCCGAACAAGCTTAAGATAATTCGAGCAAACACTGACGCATTTCCAAGTCGTGCGCAGCTACGCCAACAAGCAGAACATGGACTCGACAGCAGGACAAGCCAGCCCTGGCACAGCATCCAACGTCGGCAACCCCGTCAGCTCGAGCCCAGAATCCAACAACGTCAACCAGTCGCGAGCCACCGATGCGAAAGCCGGATCCCCCGACAATGCCAGTCTTCAGACACCGGTCAGCAATCCATCTGGGTCAGCTACTCAAGGCAGAGGAGAGGATAGCAGTATGCAGGAGGCCTTCAAGCAAGACCCTAATGCACCTGCATCTGAGAAGAAAAAGAATGTTGAGAAGATGGGACAGAAGCCTCTTGATCCTGCTGATAAGTAGGAGATTGTCCGACGATTCGAATGATGATGGACATATCTGTATATTAGTCTGAAGATAGCAAGTGCTGCAGGAACATGCACTCGAATGACTTGAACCAAGATACTCCCTGTTCGTGACAGTCTGCCCAGGATCAATGTAACGGATACGTTTGCCAATGCCTTCCATGTCAGCTCATGATATGGCTGTAAAAGACGCAGCAGAAGTAGCACTTGAGTAGACTGTCAAAGCAAAAGGCCAGAAGCTCATCGGAGAAAAGAGCGGCGTGGGGATGCGGAGAGTCGGTGCCAAGGTAACCACGTCAAGCGCCACTAAACGGCACGTGCGTTCAGCCGTAGCATCATCGTCCAACGGCGGCCGTCCAGTGACACAACCCGAGCCCTGTCACGTCTGCTCCAGGTACCATCAAAGAGTCGCTTTCTCTCTTTCTTTACCATAACACATACTCAGACACATTCAAGATGAAGCTTCTCAGTCTTTTCAGCGTCGCTCTCCTCTCTGCCAGCGCCTCGGCGCGCAGCCTCAGCTTCATGGGCGGCGACTCGCAACACGCTCTCGAAGAAGAGTTCCCCGTTCCAGGCGACAACCCTCTTCTCTTCTGCGCCGCCCCCACCGACAACATTCTCGAGATTGAGAAGGTTGATCTGTCTCCCAACCCTCCTTCTGCGTGAGTATTTCTGTCTGTGTCCTTATCGCGATCATTGAAAGCTCATGTTTGTTTGCAGTGGCGTCACTCTGTCCATCAAGGCTTCCGGAGTCCTGTCGCAGGATGTCGAGGAGGGCGCAAAGGTGCACTTGCAAGTCAAGTACGGCCTGATCCGCATCATCAACCAGGAGGCCGACTTGTGCGAGAACCTCAAGAATGTCGACCTCGAGTGTCCTCTGAAGAAGGGCCCTATGGAGTTGACCAAGGATGTCGACCTTCCCAAGGAGATTCCTCCCGTGAGTTTGATTCATGACCTTTACTCTGCAAGCATTCGCTGACTGTCTGTTCACAGGGCAAGTACACTGTCCTCGCCGACGTCTACACCAAGGACAACGAGAAGATCACTTGCTTGACCGCTACCGTTGTCTTCAGAAGAGGTGGTGCTTTCGAGGTTGTCGCTTAGATGGAGATATGAGGTTGTAGCATGTATCGTGGAACGAGGCATTGAGCGATGTATAATGGAACGACGAGAGATTCAAGCGCGTGTAGCATTTTCGCATTGCAGTATGAACAGATGATGATAATATGGATTCGGGGTATCGTTGAACGTGATGAAACAGCAGCAATTTACTCTCCAAACAACTTCTTGACGCGCTTCATGACGCTGTCCTTTTCGGGGTCGTAAGGGTGGTCCTTGGAGGGGATCTCGAGGAGCGAAGGGAAGGCTTGGGTGTAGGCATCGACACGGCTGCGGATCTTGTCGGCAATCTGCGAGTGGAATGAGTCTCGTATCAAGGGGAGTCGTTTAAAGAGACGAATAGAGGGAAGACCGTACGTGCTGGTTGATGAGGACAATGGCAATGTCCTTGCGTTCCTGGGTGAAGCTGTCAAAGGCCTCCTCGATGGTGTGGGTCTCGGTCTTGTGGTCAACGACGAGGTAGTTCTTTTGCGAGTCTGGAGCATCGGTAACGTGCTGAGCAGCAAAGTCAGAGGTACAGCCAGTAGTGTATCCATAAGGCAGTCATACTCCGACACCAGCGAGCAAGACTCCGGTCACCGAGTCCTGTAGGTTGAGTGTCAGCGAAGGAATACAGGAAGCGCATCGAAGACGAATCACCTCATCGCCAATAACAGCAAGGAACTGACGGTCCTTGTATGCGGATTGTGGAAGAGCCATAATGTGTTGTTTCCTTCTGGACGAGGAATGTTGCTGTCGCTCCTGCTGTATGCGGCTGCAAGTTGTCGGTCGAAACGGCGAACTCCGCTCAGACCGACGTCACTGTTTGATTCTCCAAACAAACGCTTTCTTTCAATTGCATTCTCTTTGATTATTGTGTCTACTCAATGTGAGAGTGGCCGACTGCGAGATGCCGCCCATCATCCGTCGAGCTCCCCTGTCCGACCGTATCAAGGCCTACCTCAACCCTTACGACCTTCTTCTCTGGATCGCCGAAGAATTGCACGAAAGCGCTCTGGATGAAGCTCTACGCGACTGGGGCATGCCCGTTGGCATCGCTACGAACTTGATCTTTGCATGCGCCAGATTCGCCTTGAAGAAGAACCCCAACGACGACATCTTTGGCGAATTTGAGTCCAAGAGCGGCTGGTTCTACTGGGTCGTGAGCGCTTGATCTTCCACTCTGCTGCGCCCACGCCAGCACAACTGATCTTTGTGTTGTATCTCTTCTGACTTCTCTCCTTCGATTCAGGTCTCGTTCGTCGCACATTTCCTCGCCTTCGCCTCGCTGTTCAATGCCTTCTACACGTTCACGCGCTCACGCAAATATCGCCTTTTCGAATCCTCGATCGACCAAGCGCCATCCACACCTTCTGCCCGCCGAGTGCGCGTCGACTCGTCACCCTCTGCCTCGCCATTGACATACTTTTCGTCCATCATTTCGTCCAGCAATGTCTTTTCGCGAAGACACCCCGACCAGCACAACGACGTGTGGGAGGTCAGCGTCTGGGACCCAAAGCCCTTCAACCTTGAACTGTTCGCCCTCTTCTCGCCCGGCCATGTCCTCGTCTACTGGCTGTTCCTACCCACCAGCGCTGCCGACCCTCGCCCTTCTGTCACTTTCGCTACCACGATCCTCCTCGCAGTGCTCCTGAGTGTGCAGCTGCTCTTCTTCAAGAAGTTCTTTGTTCAACAGGCAAAAGACTCAACTCTGATCCACAAGGAAGTCATGAACGAGTACGACACCAAGTTCGTTCATCCAAACATGAACCGTCCAGTGCGCGAGGTGGGTACGCAGACAAGAGATACGGCCACGAGCCCTGGAGGAGCACGGATCAAGACGAGAGAGGTAGACGTCTACACACCACACACAGTCATCAACAAGGGATTCAAGGTCAACCCCAACCCGGCCTATGTCAACCACCTGACAGACGACCCCCGAGCCTTGTACGCCACTTCGCCGACTAAGAATCTGCCGAGAAGCGCTGCGACTCCATCACTCCAGCCCACGTTTGGAAGCTACAGCACAGTATCGTCCTTCAACACAAACACAATGTCATCGTTTGGCGCAACACACGAGCCGACCGACATCTTTAACACGCCAGGCACCAAGCCGAGGCCTGTGGCACGTGAGCGAGCAGCAAGTCCGTTGAAGAGGGGAGGAGATGGAGGAAGCTTGGGAGTGTACAGCCATGCTGCAAGTCCGTTGCGCAAGAGTGCTAGTCGGCAGTTGCTGAGGCCAGATGGCAGACCGCAAGGAAGCCCACTGAAAAGGACAGTGACCGAAGAAGGAGGCTTGACGGAAAGGTTTGCGAGACTGAGCGATGCAAATCGCAGGGAATCATCAAGGTATTAGCATTTTCGGAGCATTGAATTTCATGGCGTTGCTGGGGTGGTGCTGCATAGCATGGAGCAAGGTAGCCATTGTTTGAAGAGCCAAAAGGCCCAGTAGCTGGATTATCTCAAAGATAATCAACAAAAAGTGTTGAAAGTGACAAGTCTCTCATTCTGTGTTCTGATAATGAAAGTTGGACTGCGGCGAGCTCCAGCAAAAGTTCCCCACGAGGGCGTGCAGCCATGACGATCGACTTGAACAAAACATCAACAAATCAACACAATCCTCGACTCGACCAAATGTCATAAAGCAGAACAGCAAACTGGACACACAATGGAGTCGCCACGGTCGGCAAAGCGCAGAAAGCTCGAGACGATACCAGAAAGTCCCCAGCGCACCACAGCAGCACACCCAGCAGCCACTTCAAGGACCCCCCGACGAGACCACCATGAAGCACGCGACACAATCCGCGTGGCCAGTGTCGCTACCCCTTCGTCCCTCAATCTGACGCCCTCCAAGCCGACACCACGACCCGCACCCATGTCAGCAACCAAGAACCACAGCAAGATTGGCGGGCTGATGGCCCGTCTGAATGCAAAGATTGCCGAGTCTCAGTCACCACAGACCTCTCCTGTCAAGAGTCAAGCTCCCATTGCCGTATCGAGACCGGAACTGCAAGAGTTGGAAAAGAGCGCAAATGTCAAGACCTTGTCGCAGAAGTTACGGGATACCTTTGAGCAAGAGCAATTGGAAAGAGCTGCAAAGAGGAAACCGAAACGCACACTGGAGGATCAGATGAGAGATGTTCAAGATGCAAGTCGGAGAGAAGTTCTAGGGCGGATGAGTGTAGAGCCTTCGCCCATCAAGGTGCAACCGCCGCCGACGACCGAGAAGAGGAAACCTGGGAGGCCGAGGAAACACCCTGTTGTGGAATTGGATACTGCTGATGATGATGGCCCTGTCAGTCCATCCAAGCTCGCCTCAGCAAGGAAGCCGCAACTTCGTGCTATGAGTCCTATGCTCTTGGATGTGAATGGAACCCGCCAACCTCAATTCACTCCCAGGAAAGCAATCTCCAGTCCTCTGAAACCACGACCAAAAGCAATGATAGATCTGGATGTCAAGCCTATACAGACAAACGCATCAGCGAACCTCTCGGTCTTCGCCGGGGACCTTGAAGTTATACAGGCAGCAGTACTTGACCAATTGCAAGAACGAACGTATACACCTTTTGTCGGTCTCTCCTCCGAACACGACAAGATCGCTTCGGTGGTAAACCAAACCATCGTAGCAGGAGAAAGTAACAGTATGCTCATCATCGGTGCACGAGGAACCGGCAAAACTGCAATCATAAATTCCATTCTCGCCGACCAGCATGTGCAGAACCCAGACCTGTTCCATGTCGTAAGGCTCAATGGTTTTATCCACACAGACGACAAGATCGCCCTTCGAGACATCTGGCGCCAGCTCGGCAAAGAAATGGATCTCGAAGACGAGTTTGCAACGCAGAATGCAGCAGAAACACTTACCACTCTCTTGGCTCTACTCTCGCATCCGGAAGAACTGGGCAGACCCTCTGACCAAATCAACAAATCCGTCATCTTCATACTCGAAGAGTTTGATCTCTTCACTACACATCCACGACAAACTCTGCTCTACAATCTTTTCGATATTGCACAGAGCCGCAAAGCTCCTATTGCAGTGTTGGGCACCACTACACGCTTTGATGTAGTCGAGCAGTTGGAGAAGAGAGTAAAGAGTAGGTTCTCTCACAGATATGTACATATGTCTGCTCCGAGGGATCTTTCTGCATACAGAGAAGTCTGCCAAAATGCACTCACGCCCTTTTCTGCAGACGGCATTACCGAAGATGGCAAGAGAGTGTGGAAAGAGCTGCTCAACGACCTCTTTTCTCTCGAAGCATTCAACACTCATCTACGCAATCTATACTATCTTTCCAAGAGCGTGAGGGCGTTTCACACGAGTATGCTATTGGCCATCTCCACTTTACCTACCTCTGCCTCTTCAACTTCAACACAACATCTGCTTCACCATCTCACCGATGCAAATACTCTCACTGCACTCCAACCCCCTGATTCGAAACTTGCAGCTCTGGCCTCTCTCTCCCAGCTCCAACTCTCCCTCCTCATTGCCGCTGCCCGCCTCACCATCATCCACGACACCGAAGTCGTTTCCTTTGCCCTCGCACACGCTGAATATGTTTCTTTAGCCTCCAAAGCAAAGATTGCGGCGAGTGCTTCTGGACAAGTTGTGGTGGGAGGAGGAGTGGGTAGGGTTTGGGGCAAAGAGGTGGCTAGGAATGCTTGGGAAGGGTTGGAGAGGAGGAAATTGGTTTTGGTGGAGGGCAGGGGTGGGGGGTATAGGGTTGATGTTAGACTTGAGGAGATTGGGGAGGCAGAGGGGGTGGAGATGGGAGGGTTGATGGGGAGGTGGTGTAGAGAGATTTGATGGAGAGAATGAAATACATCAGGAAGCAAAGACGCATTCCCTTGCTTACAGTGGTCACTGCAAATCGCTGTGAGAACACTCCTGAACGTGAGACGAGAGGTGGTCGTGATCGGGACCACGCTGGAAACTGGTTTCCGTAATGGATTATGGGCCACGAACAAGTTTCTTCGTCTGTCACGGGCATGTCATTCGACTTGAACACGAGCATGTTCATTCACCCAAAGACGAAACCATTGCTATCTCTACGATGTGACATAACACTGGACATTGAGGATGCAGAGGACAACCGAAGGAGCATTCGGGAACTTCAAAAACACAGAATGAAATGATACCGAGTATCTCTCCACTTCCCGATCACCAGCTTCTATCATTTTCCATCAGGGTCGTTTCTCCCGCGTCCTTTGTCCCGAATTGTAAACACACGTGGTTACGATCGTGGTCAGCGATCGAAACACGGTAGTTGCCGTCAAACATGCATCAGCGACATGTTCTCATCGAGCCAAAAGATCCGTCCACCGCGCCGACGCGAGCTTTATCGGGCTTTGGGATCATAGCACGACGGAGGAAGCCGTGGGACAAATCGCTAGTTCATACTGGTTGTTTGCGCAACCCAACCGAGGGCAGCAAAGGCCAGACAAATCCATTAACGGTGGTTGGCCGAGGCCGGCGAATCGACGGCATTCAGAGTTGCTGCCCCACATGAAGCTCGATGGACATCAACTGACTTCCGTGTTGGGTAGTTCTTCGCGGAGGAGTAAGAGAGGGTGCATGTCCGTGAGGTTGAACAACACACTCCAAACAATCGCGTGCAATGAACATGGAGTGAAGATAGCAATCACACCTTCCTGTAGTGATTGAACGCCATCATGGTCAGCAAGTGGAAACAGCCGTCGATGGCAGTTCCCGTTGGTAAACAGGACCAAAAGTTTAAACCGAGGGCGGGGAGTTCCATCAAGCATGTCCGGTTCGGGCAGGTGCGGGGTCAGCTTGAAGCTGCCGCCGAGTCGGCGCCAGTCCATGGCCCTGATCGACTCGACATATACAAGGGTCGCTCCTCCTCTTGACTTCCGTCAGTCTTTCTTCCTTCTCCTCCCATATCCCCTCTATATTCACATCCTTCTCACACATTCGACATCATGTCTCCTCCTCCCAGCGGATGTCCTATGAAGTCCAGCCACAAGACCACCAATGTTGGTGGCGGTGGTACCAGAAACAAGGACTGGTGGCCCAATGAGTTGAAGCTCAACATCCTCCGCCAGCACTCTGGCCTGTCGAGCCCTTACAACAACCAGTTCAACTATGCAGAGGCCTTCAAGAGCCTCGACTACGAGGGCCTGAAGAAGGATCTCACTGACTTGATGACCGACTCTCAAGATTGGTGGCCCGCTGACTTCGGTCACTACGGTGGTTTCTTCGTCCGTATGGCATGGCACTCGGCTGGTACCTACCGTGTCTTCGATGGTCGCGGTGGTGGTGGTGAGGGTCAGCAAAGATTCGCTCCTCTCAACTCATGGCCCGACAACGCTTCCCTCGACAAGGCCCGCCGTCTGTTGTGGCCCATCAAGCAGAAGTACGGTGACAAGATTTCATGGGCTGACCTCATGCTTCTCACTGGTAACGTCGCCATTGAGTCGATGGGCCTTCCCACCGCTGGTTTCGGTGGTGGCCGTGCCGACACATTCGAGGCCGACGAGTCGGTCTACTGGGGTGGCGAGTCTACATGGCTCGGAAACGATGTCCGTTACTCCAACGGTCAGCCTGGTCCCGACAAGCCCGGTGTCATCGATGGTGACGAGTCCAAGAAGGAGCACACCGACATCCACTCCCGCGAGCTTGAGGAGCCCTTGGCCGCAGCACACATGGGTCTGATCTACGTCAACCCCGAGGGTCCTGACGGTATCCCCGACCCCGTCGCCTCCGCCCGCGACATCCGCACCACCTTCGGCCGCATGGCCATGAACGACGAAGAGACCGTTGCCCTCATCGCTGGTGGCCACGCCTTCGGAAAGACACACGGTGCCGGCCCCACCGAGAACGTCAGCGACGAGCCCATGGGCGCATCCATTGAAGAGCAGGGCTTCGGCTGGAACAACAAGTACAAGTCTGGCAAGGGTGCCGACACCATCACATCTGGTCTTGAAGTCATCTGGACCAAGACTCCCGTCAAGTGGAGCAACCACTACCTCGAGTACATGTTCAAGTATGAGTGGGAGCAGGAGAAGTCTCCTGCCGGTGCTCACCAGTGGGTAGCCAAGGACTCCGAGGCCATCATCCCCGACGCATACGACCCCAACGTCAAGCACAAGCCTCGCATGTTGACTTCGGATCTTGCCCTCCGCTTCGACCCTGCATACGAGAAGATCTCTCGCCGCTTCGCCGAGAACCCCGAGCAGCTTGCTGACGCCTTCACCAAGGCTTGGTTCAAGCTGCTGCACCGTGACATGGGTCCTCGTACCCGCTGGCACGGTCCCGAGATCCCCAAGGAGGTCTACATCTGGGAGGACCCTATTCCCGAGCTCGACCACCCCGTCATTGACGACTCCGATATTTCTGCCCTCAAGAAGGAGTTGCTCTCGGCTGTCGAGCCTACAGTGCTCATCACCACCGCCTGGGCTTCCGCTTCCACTTTCCGTGGTGGTGACAAGCGTGGTGGTGCCAACGGTGCCCGCATTCGTCTTGCTCCCCAGAAGGACTGGAAGGCCAACAACCCTGCCCAGCTCCAGTCGACCCTCGCCGCCATCGAGAAGGTCCAGCAAAACTTCAACAGCTCCGCCAAGGGTGGTAAGAAGGTCTCCATCGCCGATCTCATCGTTCTCGGTGGAAGTGCCGCTGTTGAGAAGGCTGCCGGTATCTCCGTTCCCTTCACCCCCGGCCGTACCGATGCCACCGACGAACAGACCGACGTCAAGTCGTTCGAGCACCTCGAGCCCAAGGTTGATGGCTTCCGCAACTACGGCAAGGGCACACAACGCGTCCGCACTGAGCAGTTCCTGGTCGACAAGGCTCACCTGTTGACCCTTACTGCTCCTCAGATGACCGTTCTTGTTGGTGGTCTCCGTGCTCTCAACGCCAACCACGACGGCTCATCACACGGTATCCTCACCAAGCGTCCTGGTCAGCTCACCAACGACTTCTTCGTCAACCTTCTCGACACTCAGACCGAGTGGCAGCAGGGCAAGGACGAGGTCTACTTCGGTCAGGACCGCAAGACTGGCGAGAAGAAGTGGGAGGCCACCCGCCACGATCTCGTTTTCGGTTCGCACCCCGAGCTTCGTGCCATTGCTGAGGTTTACGCCTCATCGAGCGGCCAGGACAGATTCGTCAAAGACTTTATCGCTGCTTGGGTCAAGGTTATGGAGTTGGACCGTTTCGACATTGCAAAGGAGCAGAAGCTTCAGGCCCGTCTTTAGATTATGATTCCCATCAACAAGTAAAATGCTAGTAGCTCATGAATGAATGCAACGTTTTTAATTTCACCTCTTTGGAACAATGTCTCATGTGTAAAGCACTGTGCCTTTTCGTGTTGTCTAAACAGAGGAAGTGTGCTGATATCGTCGTCTCCATCTGTGCTATAGGCACGCAGATTGATGGGGCTGAAGCTGTTGAAATCCACCGTACAAGGTGATTAGTACACACATCTATCGAGAGTAGATAGTTACACACGCTTCACTAGATATCCTCTGCTCACCAACGAGACTAAACATTTCCATAGATACGAGGATTCCATACTGCTACACTTGGGGAGATCATAATCCGCATTCGCGAACAGGGTGATCTTGACGGCATCTGTCCGGATAAACCTCGGTATCTCCTTGGCTTCCTGCCCTTGTCGTCTCAATTGATCTTCTCGACAATGTGATGCGTTATATAGCTAACTTACTCACAGTCAGGATTGCATCATAGACTTGAGTTCAATACTTGGACACCAATGTCTCCTCTCTTACTGCTTTATTGACCGCTTTAGCAAACGCAGACCTAAACACAATCTCATCCTTCAAGCGATCTCTCAGAGCTTTCGGAATCTCAAGTTGTATGCCCGCTTTACGCTTTCCTCGATTACAGATGTTCGATACCGCGGTTCCAGCTAGAGATTCTCCAGGCTCGCGGACAACAGCTTCGAAACCTGATTTCGACAGTTCTGACATCGTTCTCCTACACCTTTGAACATCTAAACCTCCTATCCAGACGCGATGGGGATCAGCACCGTCTTTACGTCCATGTATCGCAACAACCGTCTCTGCTGTCTCCACCAACTGTAAACATCGAGGTTCATCGAAACGATGGGAAGGAAGATGCAATTCGCGATGACCGCTGGTATTCCGCAAGCCTTGGAAATCATAGAGGGATAAGTCGGAGCCTGCTATCGTTGCTGCGATCTCTGAGGTGCCTGGTTCTATGTCTCCGCCGTGGGGTGCGATTACTGCGATTGAAGAGTTGCGGTTGATAACGCTGATTTTGTAGTCGAGGCCTTCGGTTTTTGTGGTGGCGATTTCGGCGAAGGAGAGGCGTTTGGTCATTATGGTTTTTGGGGTGATCAGTCTTTGGGAGAGGTGTCGCATGTAGAGTAATTGTTGTATTTTGTGCTGGAATGAGATGGTAGAGTGCCTAACTGTCACATAGCGTTGGTTGTCTGTTATCCCCACTTTATCGGTCCGTTTACCCGAGGTTCTCCAATGATATACTTGAGGCTCCCTATGAACACATCTCTAGTCTGGGTTCTTTTATGCCTGTTCTCAGCTGCATGACAGAGTCTCCAGAGTAAGTCGCAGGACAGATGTTATGCTTTGCAAAGACAAGAGGTTAGAGTATGACACGTGCTTTTAGAATCGGTGACGTCTCGATTCCATGACGATCCCCACATCTAAACTCTCCAATGTCCAGTATCATTTCTCGAGGCACAAAGTGTTCTTCCAAACAGTACTTTGACCGATGAAAGCTTTTAAAATGGCAAACAGTTTCCTCGAACATCCCCTGCTGGGTCCGCTGCAAGGCGTGGCCGTCACCGACAAGTTCACTCAATTCCGTTCCATCCCCTATGGAACCTTCAAGCAGCGGTTTGCTAGATCTGAGTTGCTGAGGGACGTACCAAGAAGGAAACAACTCACGACGAAGCCTGTACCTAAAGAAACGTACGATGTTACCAAGCAAGGTCCCCAAAGCATTCAACCCTTGGAATCAGCTCATATGGATGCCAAGTCAAATCAGTTGCCTGACGATGTGGGAGAAGAACAAGATCAAGCCGAGAATTGCTTGAGATTAACAATTACTGCACCCAAAGATGCGACACCAGACTCAAAACTGCCAGTTGTAGTGTTCATCCATGGTGGAGCATTCTTCCTCGGTTCGGGGGAACGAAAGTATTACAACCCCCTAACTTTCTGCACGCAAGCCTCGGATATGGGCAAGCCCCTTGTATTCGTTTCCATCAACTATCGACTTGGTGCACTTGGATTCTTCCACTCTCCCAATGCAGAAGGTCTGATGCCAGCGAACAACGGATTGCACGATCAACTTACGGCATTTTCCTGGCTTAGTCGCAATATCAATGGCTTCGGAGGCGACAAGGATAACATTACTGCAATTGGACAGTCAGCTGGTGGAGAGAGTTTGAGTTTGCATAATATGAGTGGAACACCATATCCGCTATACAAGCGCTCCATCATGTTCTCTGGCACGCCATTGACCATGCCTGATAAGACGCACCAAGAACATCAAGAAAACTTCCTTGACCAAGCAAAAAAACTGGATATCGACATCGAGAACATGAGCAGTATGCAGATCGCTGAGGAAATGATCAAATGTGATGTCTCCAAGATACGAGACCTGGCTTACGTTGGATCTCCCTGCGTCGACACAGAAATCATCCCGCACAAAGACCACGCAACTCAGCGTGACATCGCCGCTGGCAAAGTATCTCAAGTCTCTTGGCTGGAATCTCAAATCATCAGTTCATGCAGCTACGACGGCAGCATCTCCAACATCATGATGCGAGGCGACGAATCGCGCAAAAATCACGCCAAAAGTTTCATCAAGATCGCCAAAGAAGTCCTTACCAGCTCTGAGAAATTGCTGCAGATCTATGATATTCGAGAAACCACATCGGATGAAGAAGCATTGGAAAAGATCTGCCAATTCGAATCTGATATCGGGTTCTTTTCTGCTGCATTGGCCGTGGCAAAGGGAACCGCTGATAAAACAACGACATATTTCCAGCTCTTTGATCTTGGTAACCCTTTCCCTGGCCCGCTTGAACATAAGAAGTTCGCATCACATACCTGGGATATTGTAGCATTGCTTGGTGCATACGAAGACAGACTGCCAAAAGATTACCTGGAGAAAATCAGAGCGTGGAGAGGAAAATACATCAGATATATTGTCGATGGAGAAGCTCCTTGGTCAAAATTCGAGAATGGAGGTAAGGAATCGATGTTTGTTATCCCTAACGATGGGTCGGCTGAGGAAACAACACTTGAGTCTGTGATGCAAGGAAGACTAAAGAGTTTGTTGGATTTGGCTAGAGAAGAGGGGGCAGATGGAGCTGATACTTTGTGGGAAGGTGTTTGTCGAAGGTGGTTGATGAAGGGGGAGTGAACATTCAGATGCAATGTTCTCTCGGCTCTCCTTGGACGCGTCTCTAATCTGGAATCTATTGTGCCTTGTGATAGCGGTCATACCTAGTGCTAGGCTCTATCAATTTCGCTTACACATCACCTTACACAACTTAGGAAATCTTCCTCGAACGAGGACTTCTGCTGTGAAGATACTACGACTCTTTCATAATTTCAAGAGCAATTCAAGAATGTCTATCAACAACCTGCAACCATCTCATCCAACTTGGCCCGCCAAACCTTTCCCGAGAGAAGCCTGGGTACGGTCTTCACAAAGATCACACCGCCACGTAACTGTTTGTGATCTGATAGACGCTGCTTGATATAGTCTTTTATATCCTCTGCTGTCTTCGTGCAGCTCTCAACACCAGGGCGGAGTGCAACAAAAGCGCGTGGAACTTCTGTATCCTGGGTTTTAACTCCAGCCACAGCTGCATCGGCGACACATGGGTGTTCAGATAAAACTGCTTCTAGCTCGGCAGGTGCGACTTTCAATCCGTTGTAGTTGATGATCTCCTGGGAGCTGTTATTCAGTACGGATTTGCCTTGCTGAGTAAGGAGACAGGCTCACCTTTGTGCGGCCAACTACGTAGAGAAGGTCATTGTTGTTGCCGAATTGCATCATGTCGCCAGTGCGGTACCAGCCATCTTTAGTAAATCCTGCTGCGTTTGCCTCAGGGTTGTGATGGTAGCCCTTGGTGATCAACGTCCTTTGAGTAGTGCCTCGCCAGGCTCACCCACAGGGACGTCTTTGTCGTTCTCATCGACCAGTCTGTCACGCTCGATCAGTAGAAACTTCCTACTCGAGGATGGAACCCAACTTACCTCATCAACATGTTAGGGAGTAGTGCGCCTACACTTCCCGTTGTATCCCTCCCAGCAGGAGAAACATGAGTGACTGCACCAGTAGTCTCGCTTGCACCCCAGGTCTGGCTTAGCAGCGTTCTTGCCTCTCCCTCGCCACCAAACTTCGAACAATGATAGACCTCCTTGTTCAACGGAGTGGCTCCAGAATAGGCAATCCTCAACGATTTCAGCTGATCAGTAACCGCAGGGTGTCTAGCCAATCCAAGATAAATCTTCGGTAGACTGAAGAAGGTGGTAATCTTATACTGCACATTATACTTCAAGAAAGTACCAAAGTCGAAAGAAGACATCCAGTACACTATTCCTCCATCATAAAAGGCATTGATAAAGTATCCTTGCACGCCAGAGACGTGTGCTGTGGGAAGGTGTGCCAGAGTGCGAAGTTCAAAGGGTTTCCCTGCTGCTGCCCATTCTTTCCAGATAGGTCTGTTGATGTAGGCTGGCAGAAAAGCTTCTGCAACCATATTTTGGTGCGAAATCATGACGCCTTTGGGAAGTCCTGTGGTTCCAGATGAGTAGAGCATGCAAATCTTGCTATGTTCAAGTTCATTGGCGTCGGTGATTTGTCGCCATTGTAGCTCTTGATCAAAGCTACAACGAACACTGCCATCAGAACTTTCCAACTTGATCTCTGGCGTGGACACAAAGACAAGGATATTACGCTTGGGTAATCCAACGATATCTGCAGCTGCTTCTGCGAGATGGTTGACATCCGTACTGCAGATAACAACCTTGGCCGGTCCATCTTGCATCTGTCTCACAAGCTCCTCAACCGTGGCACCTGGACTTGCTGCAGAGTATACACCTTCAGCAGCGATGACACCAAAGAAGAGACAGGCAAGTGCATGCTGGCCAGTAGAGACGGTAGCTACTACATCTTCGCCGGGTCCATTCTGCCCAATACCATACTCGTTGCGGAGGAAATGCGCGATTTGACGAGTGAGAATGCGCGCTTGCGACTTTGTGATGACCTTAGTGGGATCGTTGGCTTCTGCATACAACGGCGTGTCTTCTTTTGCTGTACAGTGTTCAGACTCTGGAAGCACAGTATCAGCTCCAAAAATCATACATTGCAAAAGTGATAATCGTAGTACCAAACAGAAACGTCAAAAGGTCCACGTTTGGAATCTCAGTCACGTTCACCTGATTGTATATCATGCTGGCGTTGGTTTGTATGCTGTGAACGGCTACGAAGCAATGGATTTGGAGTTTCAGAAGGCAAACGAGGAGCCGTTCTATCAGATAGGCTTATGCTTGACTCAGGTTATGCTTGTTAATCAGGCCTCATCTCTTTCCACTTGGCAAACATCTCATTTCCTGCCACTTATGGATTTACCTTTCATGCTCATTTACTATACGGAGTATGCCGACCACGAAGTTACCTCGTTCCAGTGTGTGTTCCGAGATCGGCAAGCTTTTTCCCGAAGTGTTTCTGCCGCTCTGACTCTGGGTTTAGCAGGGTCAAGGAAACCGGCTTTGGCCGAACCAAGTTGTTTCTAATGAGTTGGCACAGAGATCAGGGTTCATATATGAAAGGTTTCGCCATTTTGATCTGCAGTTGTGGCTGTGGTATAGATTGAAACTGCCCGAAGTGTGGAGTAACACCTTCTTATATACGAGCACTCTAACTCGGCCGAACTCAACCGGACCTTGATATTCGAAGACAAACATTCTGTACCAAGAGTTTGCTACTATGTATCTGTTGATCTCTTACCTAACCCAGTGTTCGCGCGAGACACCTGGATTGTCTGTATGCAGGTGAGTAAGACCAGTCTGAGTGTGAAACGAGCTACCTCAACTCTGATTGATGTGAATTTAGAATAGCGAGTCCAAGACGGGACGTAGCTCCCCGGGCTGATGCTCTGTTTGTTGCTATCTGCTGAACGGCAGGTAGGCTATCATAATGGTAAGAGGTATCCTATGCCCGGAAAAGATGATCACAGCTGGCACACTAATTTTCGGTCTCGGAGTGAAGCTGACAATCTTTCAAGTCGCTCGATAGCAGATACGTGGATTTGTGCAAAGACAGGGAGATACGGAATAGATTGAGGGTATATTGGAACATATGCTTCAAGGGATAAGTTCGACTTGTGCTTGTATACGAGTTATGGAAGTCGACAACCTAGATGGTGAACGCAACCCTGTTGAGATTGCTCAAAGAACTTCCTACGACGAAGCAGCGGGGGCAGCAGCAGACTGAATGATGACATCGGCTGCCTTCTCACTGACCATGTAGATGGGAAGAGCGATGTACATGCCAGGGATCTTGGGGAAGATGGAAGCATCCACGACACGCAGACCGTCAACACCACGAACACGGAATTCGCTGTCCAGAACAGCCATCGGGTCATCATCAGCACCAATGGGAGCAGTGCAAGAAGCGTGATGACCCCAAGCCTCGTCCTTAATGAACTGTTTCAAGTCCTCCTCGGAAGTGAGGTCGGCGGGAGGCCAGACACGGTTGAACTTGCCATCGAGGGGAATGAGATCGTTGAAGGCCTTGATACCGTGCTGAACGCCTTCGTAGATAGCTTGAAGGTCCTTGTCACCACCAACGCCCTCACCGAGGGAGCGGAAGACAATCTTGGGAGTATCACGAGGGTTTGACGAAGTTAGGTTCACGGTACCAGCATTGTTGCGAGAGTGAGCCTTGAGAGTGAGCCAAGTCCAGATGCTGAGATCTTGAGTGGCGTGGGCAGAGTAACCAGGGAAGTAACCGTTGAAGTAAGCAGGGACACCACCAAGGAAAAGATCAGGATCGCTCTCAGAGACGGACGAGTGGTGAAGGAATCCAAAGGCAATACCGTTGGTAGTGTAGCCTCCCTTGAGAGCACCGACGTTGTTCTTCCAGTTCTTGTAGCAAGGATCATCGCCCTCGAGGAACGTGCACTTCTTGAGCAGAGAGAACTCAGAAGGAGCCTTGCCGACGACACCGACCTCGTATCTGTCCTGCATATTGCCTCCAACACCAGGAAGGTCCTTGATGACCTCAATGCCGTGGGAGTCGAGTTCTTGAGCGGGTCCAATACCAGAAAGCTTCAAAATCTGAGGAGTGTTGAAAGCACCACCAGAGACGATAACTTCGCGGCTAGCATGGACGGTGCCAGAGATACCGCCATCATCAGTGCCGGAACGAGGATCAGCACGGTACAGGCTCTGTCCGAAAAGGTAGTCAACACCAGTTGCCTTAGGCTTGGTGTTGGAGGTATCAAAGTTGACCTTGGTGACGAGCGTATTGAGGGCAATGTCGAGCTGATACTTCTTGGAACCATCCTTGTTGGTCGCTCCGGCAACCTGAAGCACAAAGTCACGAGGAGAGCTGCGCACGTAGTCTCCATCCATTGACAAAGGGATCTGGTAGATAAGCTCGTCATTGTCGCGAGACTTGCTGGGGTTGTTGATGTCGAGAGTCAGAATCTGAGCATATAGTCAGCGATAGTCCAGCATGGGAAAAGTCTTAGATATACATACCTCAGCAAGACCGGTGACGGTGTGCAAAAGACCGCCAATCAAACCTCTACCCATGGCAGTGGCAGCAGCAGTGACGAGCGACAAGACCTTCAAGTCCTCAGCGATGAGAAGGACCGGAGTAACGCGAGTCTCCAACCAACCACTGTATCCGTGGCCCACAATGCTGCTGGGTAAGTAACGGTTGCGCTCGAGCTTCTGGAAGTACTTGCGCATGTTACTAGCCATCCAAGATTGGTCACCAGTCAAGCTGGCGATATCGTTCCAGTCCTGTTCAGTAGGGAGGATAGTGACCAAGGCGTTGTGCTGGGCGCAACCACCAAGAGCTCCAGTTCTGGGATACAGGATGCCCTTTCTGACGGAACCTTCGGGAGGGTTCAGACCAGAGTAATATTCACCCGATGGAGTGAGATAAGTCATCTTGGAGTCACGCTTGGCTTGCTCCTCATCGGCGTAGTGGTCGACGAAGAAATCCCATTGGATAGGATGATATGTGCTGGCGTATGGGTGTAGAGCGGGGACTTGGACTTGTCTGTCGGTACCGTGATCCTCGCCTGCATCGATGAGCAAGACGCTGTGACCAGCAAGAGCAAGACGAGCTGCAAGAGGGGAACCACCAGGACCAGATCCTACGACGATGTATTCGTAGGTCGAGTTGGCAACGGGTCCTGCAGTAGGATAATTGTATCCATTAGGAGGGAATTGAGGGTCATTGGAGAGCTTTGGCCATGTCCACTCAAACCTGTCTCCTGTAAGTACACACACCTTGAGTTGAGTGCTTGATCTTCCACTTACGCATTAGCACCTGCTGCACACACAGCGATGGTGCTGATGACTCTCATTATTGTATATTATGATATAAAAAAGATATGACAAGTAGAAGCGTGTGGAAAGATAAGCAATGAGGCAACTCGTAGTAGCGAGTCACGGCAAAGGAAAAGCAGGCGCGAGGATTCCAGTGGGTGAAAAAGGATTGAATGACTGGCAAAGGCCCTCGTGGATGGAAAGGAGACAAGAAAACGTAAAGGACAACCTACAAGATGTTATAATACTACAAGAAGCACTCAGAGCCCAAGAGCAGTGGCGGCCCAGATTGTGGTCAGAACGTGTCTGGAATACGGCACGCCTATTCGGCCCATATTGATTCAAAGCCAATCACTGACTGGGAATATGGCTGATCTTAATCGATGAAAGGAGGTGATAGATACATTTGCAAAGACCATTTGATTGAATCCGTGACCATGAAGAAAACACCAGGCAAGCAAAATTGATGGAGGTGGTGTTGGATTGAGTGGAGTCTCGCGGCTAGTTGCCGTCTATATTCAGTGCCGATCATTTGCCGGGTTCAACGTCGGGTCGACTTGGATTGATTAACCACAACCTTACTGTCTCAAACTCTCGGTCATTGCTCCATCCTACGAGAGACGAGTCATGCGTGTATCTGTACCCCAACTTGCAAAAGACGCGCGCTGCTCGTATTACTCTGTCGAGATTCCTGACTCAGTAATATCGGGCGCGCCTATCCCAGCATTTGAACCTGCATTTTAATGACCTTGGCGTTGGGCATCGCCGCCGCACTGTTACACTATCATGGCTACCAATGATTCTGATATTATCGGCGGGCGGGTTGTCACAAGCTCACATGGTGATAATTTAGTTTCTGACGCCTGCCGACCCAAATAACTCATTATCGATGTTATGATCAGATCACTGGAATTCGAATAGTGCCTCCTCTGCCACGGTGAGGAGTCCTCATGTAGATGTGGAAGAAATATTGAAATTTTGACGACATGCTGCTATTCCGACAGCTTTGATATGGCCGCGAGGTGTACCAAGAAAGTGATTGTGATGAATAACTTTTGGGTGTACCACATCCAATTCGACTCTGGATTCTCTATAGCAATCTCTTCAATGGACGCTTGCTTGTTCGCACAAGATATGAGTGAGAGAATTTCAGGCAACAGCTATCCACCCTCAACACTTGGGTATCGACACAGGAAAGATATTGTCGACTCTTCTTCATATCGGGAATCTTTGATGCCTCGACGTGTTGGTTATTCCCATTGTCGTCTGGCGCGATCCCAGCTCTCGAAGAAGTCATTGGGCGTGCCTCTCTGTTGAGCCCTACTTCATACCAGACTTGTGTACTTCAGGTCGGATCTCATCATCTGTTGTTCTTTCCGAGATCCACTAGTGGTATGAAATCTTCCTCATCGCCGTGCCTTGGAACTCCGACTGGTTTCGCACTGACAATGGTAGTGATCTTGCTTTGCCCTAGCGAGCTATTTGTCAAGACTGAATTGCTTGAAGCTTGGTGGCCCGTAGGTCTGGAGTTGGCTCTGGTGGTACCAAGTGAAGAAGCACCGAGGGATACGAAGAGGGCTCGGACTGACGGTAGACATGCGCAGATGATCCCGACGTGGATCTCGACAGTGCTCCACCAAGCTGCGTCGTTATAGTCCCCTAGGAACAGTCGTTAGGTACACGTAACATGAAGTGGTTGGTCAAGCTGCTTACATGTGATATTCTGAGAGTTGGCAAATACAATCAATGAGTGTAGCCGGACAACACTGACGAATGTAACGCTAGCGGCAGACCATCAGTCGTATTCCACGTTCTCAGAGCTAGGGTGACTTACAAGATACCGAGGGAGAACATGACCATGACCATCAACTTCTTCTTCAAGGTGGTCTGCAGCGCGTAGAGCTCTTTCAGAGGAAGTATGAGAATGATAAGATCAATGACGATGTTGAATATAGCGCTCATCCATCCTTGAATATGGATGTTGTTGCATGAGCCAGGGTAGTTGTCGTCAAGTTGTTTCCACGAGTAAGGGATCGGACTGCATTGAAATGTAGTGGCCAAGACAAATGAAACGCCATAGGCTACGCAGATTCCCATGACGACGTAAATGATCCGGCGAAAGGTTTTCTGAGGAAATACACGGAGGAAGAAAGCAAGTATCGAAATCTTGGTCGCTGTGAGTGAGGCAAAGTAGAAAATCTCTCCCAGATAGTAGTACTACACCGTGTCAGTTTCGATACCAGAGCGTTCACAACCATGTTACCGTACGAAAAGAACATTCTCAATATTCGGCAAGGGTAAAGTCCACATGTCTTTTCCAAGACCGTTCTTAGACACTATGAGAGCAATGTCAGTCTGATCAAACAGGTAGAATAGACGTGCTACATGACTTACGGAGAACAGAGAACACCGTTGGAGGTGTACCGAGAGCTACAGCGACACAGATGGCATAATCATCCCAGCCCATTGGACGCCCACTGGCTGGCAAGCCAGAGCAGAGTCGAAGTATGAATATCACTAGAGCGAGGGCACCACCAATGACACCAACGAGAAGTGGCTTCGTTGTCTCATTACGTACTGGCGCACCACACATTGTCGAGGAGACATTTTTGGTCACTGAGAGAAACGGATCAGCGATATAGCTCGAGATTGTTATTTACAAGTACATTTGCTTACCCAAGCCTTCGTAAGTGGTACGAGATTCCAGAACGCATACTGTCAAGTTGGCGTTGAGCGGAACATTAGTACATAGACAGTTGATGTCGGTCTGAGTACAAGCAGATTGAGGGATTAGCTTTGCGAGACAGCCCAACTGGTAGTGAGGCGTTGTCAGATACATGAAGTTCTAAGGAACCGAATATTGTACTCACTGTGCATTTGGGGTATGACGATTGCGCCATCATCAAAGCAGATGAGGCATCAGAGATAGCATAAGTTGTTGCCGTGAAAGCAGCCAGAGCCACGAGTGTGCCAAAGGAGAATTTCATGTTGGCGAGTCTTCTGCCCTGTCCCCGGAAGAAAGCAGTGGCATGCGACTGCTGGAAAACGAGTGTACTGGTGACAGGACGGAGAGTTCGAACAACAACTGTTCCTGTTCCAGAAACCGAAGCAGATACTATTTCAATCCCGTCCAAGTCTGCTCAAAGGGGTGTCCAGAAAGTCTAAATACCCAGCAACCAATTCGTGGTCTGCGGTGTGGATTGATGCACGAGGTGAGAGTCAGGGACCATGAGATAGTCGGGTCGTTCGTCCAATTCAAATGTGGCCCACAGACCCGGGTTATCGTCAGAGGAGTGCCAGCTCAGTTATGTTGAATAGATGAAGTAGCATTCCAACGAATCTGTGACGGACGAAGGAGCTGTCTCAGTATGTGCAGAACAATATACTCTTCCCAATAGGACCATCATGTGCGCTAGTTCTATCCCGCTTTACTTGACTTGTTAATGATCTCCCCAAGCCCTTGTCGGTCCAAGAGAACAGGTTTATGTTCATTGTCAATGCCGTAAGGTGCACCCACTATTACCAATTGGGACGAGATACGTTGTCCGCCAATTCAAAGAAGACATATGAGCCGAACGAGAGTCCCGAGTATCATCTGAGCTTACTGTCGCCATCAAGATTGGAATGATAGCTCAACAAGAACGCGTTCGGCTCACGTAGATTATGCTGTACTTGGCAGCGGGTCGTGTAATCGGACCAGTTGAAGATCCAGAACCAGGCCAGCATGACAGGTGTCAGAGCTTCTGACAGGATTCGGATGTCGATTATTCGGACGGCATTCGCCTCGTACGAGTCAGCTCGAGTGGATGAGTTGCAGACAGATTGATGTTGTCTCGATAGACGAACGACAAGCCAATCGTTGGGCGGGGAAGGTGCCTGAATAAGCTTCGTCTAGCGCGATGTGCACCGTGCACTCTCACATCTGGCTGAGCGCGACTCCTTCTGTTGACATCGCAAAGAGCTCGAGCTCAATCAAAGAATGTTGAAAACTGACTTCCACGTGGACTTGACAGGTCTCAAAGTCATCTCTCTCAACGCAAAGATATCATCATGCCCGTACCGCGTTCTGGAAGTTATGAACGAACTCTCCTGAATTGCTATGGCTATCAGATCCGGACGATCTCAATCATGGTACTTCCTTGTCTGCTCAAGGCCCAATGTTAGCCAATATTAGTGTCGGAATGATTCTAAATCACGGTTCGTCTCCCCGAGAACGTTGTGATAAGATATCCCGTGCCATGTGCTGAAGGAGGCTCAATCAATCTCTGGAGTCTCAAAGGTCCTCAAGACTGCTCTGTTCCGGCATACCGTCAAAACCCTTCCCCAAGCGCTGAACACGACCCTCCCACAGTCTGTCTTTACCCCATAACTGCAGATTTCATTCTGCTTGCCTTCTTCATGAAGGTGTCCGCTCTTTCTTTTGGGTCTTTCGCCCTGACTCTGCTCTCTTCCGGCCTTGTACACTCTTTCCCGACCGCTGAGAATTTCGCGAAACTCGCCCGTAGCAATGCTTTGGGAAATGGTGGAGTCGGCTCCGAGGATTTGCACGAGAGCCTCCTACGTTTGAAGCAGAAGCGTCTTTCCCTCGACCCAATGACCACACCTATCGACGGTATATTCTTATTGCTATCAGGCCCGATCAGGATGTCGCTGACCTCAAGTAGTAACTGGAAAACACGCCTTCGTTCCTCCTGGCCCTGGAGATCAACGCGGACCTTGCCCAGGACTCTCAAGTTTGGCAAATCATGGCTATATCTCTCATGATGGTGTTGTCGGGGTATGTCGCCGTTGTATATCTCTGTAGCGTCTATGATAGCTGACTGGAGACTAGTTCTTCGAGGTGATCAGTGCTGTCAATCAAGGTAAGTCAGATACCACTATCGGTATACCTGTCGTCAAGACCTCTCTAATCCATCGCAGTCTTTGGTATGGGCATTGATCTCATCACCGTCCTCGCAGTCATGGGTACTGTAGGCGTCGGTAACCCACTCTCCCTAAACCCTGGTTTCTCAATTGGTGGCAAGAGTCGAAAGTCAAACAACCTACTCGGCAATCTGTTGGGACTGCTCGGTACACCAAGAGGTCTGGATGGTGCTCACAACTGGATCGAGTCAGATTCATCAAACACACGCGATGACCTGTACGTTACTGGCGACGCGTCTACCATGAACATGACCCTCTTCCTGGAAGCATACAACTCCTCGGACGACGTTGTTCTCACCATGGACGACATTGGCGCACGTGCAGCAAAACGATTCCAAGACAGTATCTCGATCAACCCAAACTTCTACTATGGCCCATACACGGGCATGATTGCTCGCAACTCTGGATATGCCTTTACTGGACGTATACTGAGCAACCACACCAAGGAATATCCTATGGGTGGTCACTTGAGTAAGTCCATGCAACGTCGAGATAACTTTTGAGAACGGTCATTGATGTATTTGCAGCAAAGGATGTCTTCGCCAGTTTCTACGGTGTGTACGAAGAGAATGGAAAGCTCGTGTACAGAAAAGGCCATGAGCAGATCCCCGCAAACTGGTACAGACGACCAGTGGACTACGGTCTCGTCGAACTCAACCTGGATCTCGTGGCTTGGTTCCTGAAATACCCCGAGTTGGCCAGCATTGGAGGCAACACTGGGAAGGTTAACAGTTTCACTGGCCTGGACCTCGAGGACATCACCGGTGGTGTCTTGAACGCAGTCTCGCTTCTTGAGGGAAACAATCTCGTCTGCTTTGTGCTCCAGATCGTCAAGACATTCTCTCCCAACTCTTTGTCTCCGCTCTTCAAGACACTTGAAGCTCCACTGAAGCTTGTCAGTGACGCTGTTCTTGATCCACTTCTGAGCCTCAACTGCCCTGCGTTCAAGGACATGGAGATGGGTGGGAAGGATCTGCTCTCTGGCCTTCTCACGAAGTATCCTGGTGCTGGCAAGAGTGGTGTTGCATTCTAGGGACCTTACGGAGTACGCATTGTCCAACCAAGTATGAACTTTCGTAATACGGAAAAGTCTAGTTGACCATTTGTTTGTATCCATCAGGAGACATCGTCATGTACACTTTGTTCAGATCTGCAACGTGATGGTTCACACGTTGTCACTTGTGCTTCAATTCCACACTTC
This sequence comes from Aureobasidium sp. EXF-3400, assembly GCA_024195585.1. Classification (NCBI taxonomy): domain Eukaryota; kingdom Fungi; phylum Ascomycota; class Dothideomycetes; order Dothideales; family Saccotheciaceae; genus Aureobasidium; species Aureobasidium sp. EXF-3400. The sequence continues at coordinate 59,629 of SWBL01000093.1, forward strand.
CACTTATCGATGTTTTTGAGCCCAACCCTTGACTTATAGCTTAAAACAACATTTCACTTGCAAGATATTTGATGTGAGACCCGGTAGAATTCTTTCAATGCAGTCAGCACAACGGCCGTGAGTCCATGTTCGTGGATATTGATATACATATCTCGAGAGACAGGGTTGTCCAACGGACGAGTCCTAGCGCTGCTTAGTCAGAATTTTCGCGTCTGCTCAGAATCTCGAGCGCGTCGCGAGTCTCACCGATCACAACCACACAATATCAGCTATGATACCGTCGAATTACCAGAAATGGCTATCGCGAATCCCATAGCATCAGCTCACTTCGGAACTAGTTGCTACTATGCATGCTGAGGGACACCACCGAGTGTGCGACAAGAGGTCGTACTTCACAACGGAGTCGCTCGACGGATGAAAAAAACAATACGGTAGGTCAGGTTTTTAAAGAGCATGACGTACCAAATGTCTGGCGTACCATTAGAGTAAGAATAAAAGGAACCAAACACGCATCCGATATGACCGGAGTCTGTACCATTTCCAGATAACACCCAATCGAATCTACCACTGCAGGACCGAGCCGTCAAAGGACAAGAATTTGCCCGAAGTCTCTTCTCTGGTAGCGGTGTCGATCTAGTGTTGTCAGCATACATCACAGTCAAGATATGCGATGAGCAAGAACTCACTCTCTCAACCATTCCAGTCGTACTCTTCTCCAAAGTGGTGAAGACGTCAGGATTGTCCACCAGATCTGCCATTCCCATACTCTCAACCACCTTAAGTGCACCCACAGTCGCCACAGCTCTGTCATTGATCATCAGCAACACTTTCTGCATTCAAGGGAAGAGGCAGAAGGGCACTTACCCAGGATGCATGGCAAAAATGATCAAGTCCGGATGCTCCGCATGAGCTCTACGAACCAAGAAGTTCGAAGCTGCCTTGGAGGCACCATAAACACCAGCCGAGAAAGGGACCTCTCCAGTCGCAGTAATAGACCCAGCCATCGAAGACATATAAGCAAAAATAGGCTCCTCCGCTTTCTGAAGCAGCGGCAAAGTCGCCTGGAACAATCTGATAGGACCAGCAGTATTCACATCAACATGATCAAGCAACTCTTTAGCAGTGATTTTCGCAACCTTGGGATCAGCAGGAGGGGTGTAGTATCCAGCATTTGCAATCACCACATCCAGATGATTGATTCCTTGATTGGAGATGCTGGAAATGGCTTCGACCGCATCGGTGTCGGATCTGGATTCTACTTTGACGATGATGAGTTTGGCGCCGGATGCTTTGGGGATATCGTGGAGGGATTGTTGTTTGGAAGGGTCGCGGACGGTGGCTATGACTGTGGTGTTTGCACGACTGAGGTACCTTTCCAGTAGGGACAGACCAAGGCCGCTGTTGGCGCCGGAAATGAGGACGGTGTATGACATGATGGCTTCTTTGAATTTTGGAGAAGTGGTTTGGGAATTGAGTTGCTTTGTAGTTGACTTCTTGAAGGATGTCGCGGTAGCTCTGATGAATTCAAGTTCAAGTACCTTGGAGTTTGGTAGCTTTATGTACCGCATTCGTATGCTAGTAAAGGATTCATGTTGGAAGGTATGCGACCATGACCAAGCAGATGCAGTGGCTTACAAACTCGCGCTTCGGATAAGTCAATCATTGGGCGTGGGATTAGGAAGCATTGCTGATGGGTCGGCGAAATGGATGCCTGGATGCCCGACCACGCAACACGCGGAAGGATTCTGTCTCCGAGAGGATTCGCTTGCGTATGCTTGGCTGCTTTGACCGGTCCTCTTTTCTCGTCAACAATATTGGTCAAAGAATCAAACCCTGGGATTCAATGCGCGTAAGTCGTTTATGGAATTGCAAAGAGTATTTGGGAATTTGATTTGATTGTAAACCATGTCCTGACCCATGTCCAGACATCAGTAGCATTGCGCCAGGTACAACAGTGGTCTCAACATAAAGACCCCGTGAAGATGGCCTATTGTCTCCAAGCAGCAACATCAACTTTCGTATCCCACAGCTCCAATGCTTCGACCCTACTCATCGTTTCTCCGCTCACAGGCGGCAATCGCCAAACCGTGATACCAAATCCACTCATCTTCAAACTGGTAACCAACGGACCCAGCGTAACCCTCTTGACCACAAATCCTCGTGTCTTGAGATCTGCAATGGCTATCTCTGCGAAACGAGCCAGAACCTCATCACTAGTGCTGCCGAGGGAATTGAGCAGGATCACTACTTCGTTGTCTTTTTCGGGAGATGTCGATGAGGAGAAAGGAATGAAGGCTCGATCTTTGTCGGAGATGTCGAGGAGCAGATCAAGCATTTGTGCTGTGAGTAACTCGGGAGAGGGGATAGGATTGAGTTGTCGTAGACCCGGCTCACCGTGTGCTCCCATCCCAAGTTCGATGGTCGCTGGTGGCAGGGATTGCAAGTCGGTTAGTGTAGCATTTGGCAGTGCCACGCTGTTTTATGTTAGTTTATGATACCGTAAGACAGATGGTCTTACAACTCACCGATCAAATGCAACTCCCACAGTACCGACGTTTGCAGCGACATACTCCATGACCTCAGTCACACGTTCCAGAGTCTCACCTTTGGCAGCAAGTGCACAGGCGCTCTTCAAAGCCATGAGATGGCCGCTCAACCCTCTCCGACCAACCTTTCCACCCTTCTTCCTGCCAACTGCGACATCGTCACCCACAGGAACAAATCTGACCTTGTAACCACTCGCTTGTGCTCTTGTGATCGCCAACCCGGCATTCAAGATATCACCAGTGTAGTTGCCGCACACGACCAATGTGCCTTTGCTTTCTGATCCATCGGTGGGTTGACACATCCTGATGGCTTCGTAGACTTGAGCCGCAGTTGGCGAGGCGAAGATGTTGCCGCTCACGTAGGCAGAAAGGTAGTTGGGTCCTACGAAGCCGCCGAACATTGGTTCGTGTCCACCTCCGCTGAAACCGATTGTTGTAACATATTTGTTGCGGAAGCTGCCTAGATCGGAACGGTATAGGATCTTGTAGGGTGGATTGTAGGATAGGTTTGGATGAATGTGAGTCAAGCCTGCCAGTGCTTCGTTGATTGCATCTGTTTCTCGTCAGATTAGCTTCATACCCGAAGCAGTGTTGTTGTAGTACCTTCTGGCTTGTTGATGAAGTGGAACGTCTCTTTGACAGCCGGAGTAGCTTGTTGTGTCGCCGTGGCCATGGTGTGAGTCAATGTTCAAGATTGAATATGACAGATCTAGGTCAAGAGAATCAATAGAGGTGACGAAGAAAAGCTGCGAGGCTAGCTCATCATGTACACAGCTCGAGACCACCATGACATGACCTCGGAGTTCCCCAATCGATGCATTCCACCCCGAATAAGCCATCTCTCGGTGGACAGTAATCAGGATCGCCGAGAAGAACGACGACAATCGGTCTGATCGCCGAGGGTTCGGTGCGGGGATGCATTACCGGATGACCCAATTAGGCACATCCGTGGCTTGCTCCAGCCCGGGGAATATGCCGATCCTCGCGAGAGAGAGAACGGTTCTCGGAGGTCTTGATGTTGACTAGAATAGCTGAGCAGGAAAGAAAAGCATACTCCCTCCCAGATCCTTGAGTAGTCCATACACATTCATCTTCGATCATATCGACGCGACATCTCCTCACTGTTGTGGACAGAAATCTCCTCGCGAAAACCATAGCAACCCCGCATCTTACCCCACCATTCGACATGGCAGTCGTCGTCGAACAAACAATTCCTTTCCCGAAGGAACAGCTTGATGCTGAGAACACTACAAGGTGGAACACGCTGTATCCTCTGATCCGACCTTCGATCAAGGCGATCAAGACCACAGCAGGCCAGACGGTGTTGGTAGACCAAACACTCGCCAACGACAAATTCGTCAGAGTTGTAGTGGTCGGAAAGGCTGGCAACTTCTCGAGCAAGCTACTGTCAGACAAGCACATCACAGCTGTTGTTACCGGCAGCGATAGTGAGAGTGTTCCTTCGAGCAAGGAGCTTGCTAAAGCGATCGATGAGGCTGGACACCGGCAACAAGCCGGGACAGTCATCCTCAAATTGGGCAAGCAAAAGAAGTTGACGAAGGTCGAGGATGAGACAGTAGAGGTTGAAGTCGACAGTGAGGTGGACGTAGATCATTTGATCCACCTTCTCGGTGCCGCTACAGAGACAACAAGGTATACAAGTGTTCAAGGCAAGCTCGGGAGACGCTGACTGACTTATCTTCAGGTCATCCACCCAGTCAAGTGTCAAAGTCTTACAGACTTTCCTCGATACCTCGACGACTGTGACATCAACGTTTTCGACAGGAAAGAAAGATGGCCGACCAGCCACGTCTCTGGCCGAAGAAGATTCCAGTGGATACGAAGAAGCGAGACACGCCATCGCTGAGGCACTAGAACACGTCTTGCGACCACATATCGGGCAGAAAGACGGTGTCACTTACTCGGTACACTACTCAGACGTCAATGGTCTTTCGCGCTTGGAGAACTATATCCTTGGGCTGGAGATCGCCACCTACCTCAGTGAGTTTGCTGTGACCTTGGCCACATTACCGCGTTTTAACCATCAACAGAAGGAACAGGCTTGTCCTACCGTTTGTCCACTTCAACAATCTTGCAACATGGAAACCTTGCGAGAGGATTCTCGATATCAGCATGTCCAGTCCCCAAGCAAAACCTGGAGGCACAATCTGAACCCTCAAACCCGCTTGCCGATGAAGCCACGGAAGGCAGTAACCTGACCAAAGTTGACTCACGATTCATGAAATTCAACGACCACGTAGTCCGCAGTCGCATCGAAAATGGCTGCGAAGCAGTGATCAAAGAAGAGGCGACCATCACTCGATACGATGAAATCGTTGGCGACGGCGATTGTGGCTACACTCTTCGCGATGGCGCAAAACAAGTTCTCAAGTTCATCGCAAACAAGGATCTCTCCGAGCTGCCTCAGACTTTGAGCGAGCTTGTGCGTGACCTTGAGGTCAACATGGGAGGCACTTCCGGAGCGTTATATTGTATCTTCTTAACCTCGCTGTCTTCGGCCTTGGCTTCGACAAACACTGTAGCAGAGGCATTGTCAGTTGCTCTGGACCAGTTGCTGAACTTCACCCGAGCAAGACTCGGTGATAGAACCATGTTGGACTGTCTGATTCCTTTCGTCGAAGTACTGAAGTCGACTGGAGATGTCGAAAATGCTCTTGTTGAAGCAGAGAAGGGAGTGGAAAGCACAAAGAATCTTGAGGCTAAGCTTGGAAGGAGTACGTATCTGGACGAGAGTGCGACCAGGGGCGTGCCGGATCCTGGTGCTTATGGTCTGCTTGTGTTGTTGAAAGGTATGAGCGTGAGTGAGCAGTAAATAGTGTTTCGTTAGCCATCACAATCAGTACCACTGTATGATTGCGCAAACTTAGGTATCAAGCTCTTAAGCAACATTGTACGGTACCTTGATGGCGCATGATTTTGGCGGGAGGTGACCGATGAGAGTTGTCCCTCGGCTGTGATCGTCGCCCACCCCGCAGCCCTAAACAAAGCCACCTCGGCGATTCTCTCGCAGGCTCATCGAAGCAACACGTCTGTCTTCCTCTGGGAGATAGCTTAACCTCTAAGCTTCATAATCAGACTCACTCAGAAGATACTATTGTCCACTTCTTTCCACATTTCTCACCATGGCACCTGTACCAAAAGTCCCGGCTTTCAGCACATCTCCACCTTCGACCAAATACTGCATTTTGTCATATCCGACACCAGAGATATTGGTTGTTACATTAAACCGACCAAAACAGCTCAATTGTATCAGTGCAGAGGGCAACGAGGAGCTGGATGCCGTGTGGAAGTGGCTGGACGCAGAGCCCAAGCTATGTGTCGGTATTCTTACAGGTACTGGCCGAGCGTTCTGCGCAGGCGCTGATTTAAAAGGTATATCTCTTTTGAAATCACAACGAAGCGCAATGACTAACACAACGTATCAGAATGGAACCAAGCGAACGCATCTGGCAAACAGCGCAAGATGCCATCGAGTGGCTTCGGTGGACTGTCACGTCGTCGTGGACGCAAGCCGGTCATCGCAGCAGTCAATGGTATCTGTTTCGGCGGAGGTTGCGAGATGGCCATCAACAGCGACATGGTCTTTGCTTCTTCATCAGCCACCTTTTCTCTTCCAGAAGTCAAGCGTGGTGTTGTGGCCATCGCAGGAGCTCTTCCCCGTATCGCGCGTGTGGTAGGCAAGCAGCGTGCCATGGAGATGGCTCTGACTGGACGTGTGCTGAAGGCCGAGGAGGCTCGCGAGTGGGGACTGGTCAACCGGGTGGTCGAGGGAGATGTGCTGGACGAGTGTGTCGCTGTAGCCAAAGAAATTGCAGGAAACAGCCCGGATGCTGTCATCGTCAGTCGCGAGGGCGTCAATCTGGCATGGGAGGGCTTGGGAGCGGATGCAGCGACTGAAAAGTTGATTGCAGAGACGTATCCGAAGCTGCTGGCGGGAGAGAACATTCACGAAGGCGTCAAGGCCTTTGTCGAGAAGAGGAAGCCTGTCTGGAAGGCTAGCAAGCTATGAGTCTGACACTCTGCTACATGATTCGATATGAAACTTCGACAATCCGTGTTGAGTCGGTGTTCATTACCTGGGCTCTTCTGATCAATCATTTGCACGCTGCTTTGAGGCTTGAGTGATGGTCTGTGCGCGTCTCTATCTTCCCGCCTTCTATGTGAGGAAGGGCTTAACTTCATTGTTCTCGACATGTCCATGATTGATCGGAAACGAGTGGAGCTGCCTTGTGATAATGTTAGTCATGGTTGCGGGGTGTGTTGTGCGATGCCTGATTGTTAGCCGCGTCGCCTTCCGGACACGACAGGCGTCCAGTTTCATCAGATGGGCTGACCACACTGGCACCTTCCTTGACTCGCATGCACCAGACTGCCGATTCAATGTCTGCCAGCTTTAAAAGTCTTGCTTATGATCGTACACCTCTTCTTTTGAAGATCGTAACGACATAGTTATGGCTGCTTCGTGGGACCTACCTACCGAGGTTTTTACTCAGGTCTTTTCACTGATCTCGTGCCATCAGCTCATCTCCTGTGCTCTGGTATCAAAGTTGTGGCATGCTCAGGCTGTTGCGATCCTTTACCAGAAAATAGACCTCACATGGAGTCGCCCTCTCAAGAAATGTCTCCGCTTCACGACTGCCATGAACTCGCATCCATGTTTGTGTGAGCAAATCGGGACCTGCAGGCCTGAGCAACACGAAGTGTTTGAGGGAAGGCGGCATGTACCACACACGCGTCGATGCTTAAAGCTCATTCCTTGTTCCAGCGAGAAGTGGCCCTCGTTGTTTGCCCTTACCAAGACACTTATTCACTCGCCCTTGTTGGCTCGTTTGGTCCGTCACCTCCGCCTCGCAGGTCCTGTGCCGCGCTCCGTCTGGATGGACCCTCAACACACAGGCCTCTCGAACGAGGAGCACCGTCACATTAGATCCATCTTGCCTTGCGAGTCTGGTATGTCAAAGGCTGGTTGGCTTCGTCGGTTGGACAACGGGTGCCCTCATGCCTTCGCAGCCCTCCTATTGACGTGCATTCCCAACCTTCGCTCAATTGACTTGGGGCCTCGCTTCCAAGATTCGTTGCAAATTATAGGCCCTCGTCTCCTCGGGCGTACACTACAACATCTTGACGTTGCCGCAGTCGGTGTCGTCCAAGAGACAGTCTGGACGAACCGTGGTGAACCCCCTTTTCGTCAAGATGACGGATACCCGCAACTGCTGCTGCTACGACTCGAAATTCGTTCTCTCTCTTTGAGTCTGCCTCGATCAAACACCCTTTATCATTGGTCGGATATCACCTGCGGTGCCTTGACAACTTGGTTGGAAACGCTCGAACTGGCATTCACTTTCCTCGACGAACACGATCTAGCCCATTTGCTGCAAGTCTGTCCCCATCTGCGGAATTTCAAGTACGACTACTGGACTTCAGTTCCTTCGCTCAGTCCTGCTGAATTACACCAAGCTCCATACACACCGGATCGGCAGAGCGAAAGACTAGTAGAGACTCAGGTTCTCCAGAACTCTCTCAATATTATCCAAAGGTCTCTCGTGACGCTCCACATCCATATCGTCCCGCCAACGGACAGATTCAATCAAAACCTGCGAAGCATTGATTTCTCGAGGTACGAGTCACTCACTGAGTTGCACGCACCGCTCCAATTGCTGGTTAGCAAGGATGCTCCAAGATCATTGGCCGACTCTCTGCCTCCATCTTTGCGGCGTCTTTGGCTGAACGACGATGCTACCTGGCTTTGGTTGAACCACGACTATCTTCTGGATAGATGGAACTATGATATCGAAATTGAGAATATCGATGTGACCGACCGTTCGTGGCATCCCACGTATACCGATCGAGAAGTTGTAGATCTCATCTCTCACTTCTTGTCGGATTGGCGTTCGCATGTTCCGGATTTACAAGTTCTGAGATTACTCATGGGTCATGTTCATGCCGATTGTCGGCTTCCACGCAACATACACTACCTCCGAAGGACTTTGGAACCAGCCGGTAAAATGGTCGGCATCGACACAACGGTGACCCAAGTTCAAATCAATACCAGACACAATCTTGTGACCCTTGGGCAGGATCCACCATGGTTCAGCGAAGAACGTATCGAGGAGAGGCTGTGCCACAACTGTGACCGTCTTCTTGGTATCGTAAAAATCTATGATAGTGATACGGATGAGTGAGCCACTTGTTCACATTCCGTCATCCATCAGCTGAGCGTCTGCAAGATCACCAGAGTCTTCTGAACAACTGTCTGCGGCATCGTCTGCATCGTCGTCTTGTGCGAGCTCTGGGTTGCTGCTTGCAATCGCAAATTCCAAACTCTGAACTGTTCACAACTCGCACGACTCGGCTCTTCTCACGCGTGTTCATGATTCAGTCTGTGATGCATTCGCCGGCGAGAATCGACGCGACGTATCTGCTCCATCTGGTAGTCTGCAGGCCGATCGTGTCATGCCTCTAGACCTTCATCCCCAAACACGGTTTAGACAGTCTTGATCAAGGTGTGGAATTCAATCGCACATGATAGATTCTGATCATCGCAAAATTGACAAGATATATTTCACTTCCACCTGAGCTTCAGGCTGGAGGCATTTCAAAAGTGCTGCGAAGTCACTAGCACAGCCTAATTACGGCTGATTGACTGAGGATACAGTGGATTTGGCGATGTTCTTGAGTTGAATTCAACAGGGATGTCAGACTTCTATATCGCTTGTTTGACAACGAAAAGATAACTGTCGCTAACATCCGTCTAGGGCTTGATCTTGGTTAGCAACGTGCAAGAAGTAGATGGGGACATGGAGTCGGTATGATGTTCATCCGCCCCGTATTTCCTCGCCTATTCTCCGTGTAAACTTAAAGCTTTGACCAGCTCGGAAGCCATCTTTCCTCTTTCCGAATCTTTAATGCTTGAGTCCTCCTCTCTTCCAGCAAGTCTGTTAGGGCCAGGACTCTGATCAATTCTTGTGGTCAGGGATGTCTATTAGCCCTTCTTCACGAGCGGTGCAATAGACGTCCCGATTAGCTGTATATCCGAGTTCTGTCTCCTTAACGCCGCGAAGAAGTTCCTGACTGCGGATGTCTATACTGATACTCTGACACAACATGGTGTCAATCGCCAAAAGACGATGGTGAAATCTCTTGGCTGAGTAGCAGGGTAGACGAGACGGTAAGTCAATACTGCGTAGGTGAAAGAACGGAGACCTCGTCCAGAAAACATATAAAACACTCCTCTCCCAGTCCTTACTATCCAGCACCACAACAATCCACTTACACTCATCCCTCCCTCTCAGACCTTTACCACTCTCATCAACCAACATGTCTCGCTACGCCTCTGCCTTTGCAAATCCCGCCGGCCCTGGCGATGCTCGTCCCACCGCCCTTCAAATCGTCAAAGATGAAGGTGCCGAAGGAAAGCTCGTCGGCAAAACCATCGTCATCACCGGTATCTCCTCTGGCCTCGGTATCGAAACCGCACGAGCACTATCCCACACCGGAGCTACACTCATCCTCATCGCTCGCGATATCTCCAAGGCCAAGACTGCATTGCAAGATGTTCTTGCTGCAGACACTGTTGCCGAATACGTTACTATGGATAACACTTCTCTTTCCAGTGTGCGCAGTGCTGCTGCAAAAGTTCTCGAGGTCTCTGACGGCAGAGTCAATATCCTCATCAACAATGCAGGTATCATGGCACTTCCCGACTTGCAGCTCTCAGAAGACGGCTTTGAGATGCAATTGGCAGTCAACCATCTAGCTCACTTCCTACTCTTTGAGCTCTTGAGACCTGCATTATTGGCCAGCACGACCCCCTCGTTCTCCTCTCGAGTCGTCAACTTATCTTCATCTGCTCATCGTATTGCCTCTATCAACGATGCGCAAAACTACAACTTTGAAAACGGAAACTATCACGCTTGGGTTGCTTACGCACAATCCAAAACCGCAAATGTGTACATGACAAACCAAATCGAAAGACTTTATGGCAGCGAGGGTTTACACGCTACAGCCGTGCATCCAGGTCTTATTGGAACCCCACTGATGAAGCACGTGGATGCTGCTACACTGGAGGGATGGGCGCAGAATGAGGCAGTGGGTAAGGTTATGAAGAGTGTAGAGCAAGGAGCTGCGACTACTGTGTGGGCTGCTGTGGGGAAAGAGTGGGAGAGCAAGGGAGGAAGGTATTTGGCAGAGTGTGAGGATGCGCCCGAGGGTGAGGATGATCATAGTGCGGAGGGATGGGGTACTGTGCCGCATACTTATGATGCTGAGAGAGAGGCGAGATTGTGGAATGATTCGTTGAAGATGGTTGGTTTGGCTTAGAGGATTGTGTTAGATGAGTGGTGGCAGATGTATCGTATACAAGTGTCTGCTGAAGTCAATCAGTATGCCTGGCATTGGAATCAGTTGATACTGTATGTTTCTAATCAAGCCCTCCCGAGTGCAAAATTCTGTAACACGTAGGACTATAAACATGCACTTTCCGTCTTAGAAATGATAGTACCATACACAGCTACCTATCCTCTCTTTTAACGTAAACAAGCCTTTAATTTTAGTAACAGTAGAGCTAGCATGTAGGCTAACAATCTCTCTCTAGGCTGTAATTACCTTAGTGTAATCAAATACTTTAACGCCGTTATTATCGACGACGATAGAAAAGGTGAAAATCACATAAATGTCATTGTCTTTTACGAGCAAGATAAGGGAATAGGTTAGAAACACACCAATTAGCCCATAGGCAGAGCAATCTAGAGATTATTGTGCCTTTCGATAGCGACGACGCCGCTATATGCTTTCGCAGGGATAGGATGGAAGCTACAAACTTCAGCCCACAGGGAGCAGATTCGAAAACGAGCAACAGATATTGTTTATCAATCGGAACACCTTGATTGCGCCAATCTCAAAGGTGAACAGATTGTGGTAGTAAGATGTCAGGTCTGGAGCAGAGTGCAACGGTAGATCTGTCCATTAGATTCGTGACAAAGATGTACTTGATATATACAGAAAAATTGACATATTGTAATACTCTAGAGCTTGGCCTTGGGTGACTCTTGCTTGAGCATGGCTTCGGCGACCATACGTCTTTGGATCTTACCTGTAGCAGTCTTGGGCATGACATCAGTGAAGAAGACCTTCTTGGGCAACTTGAATTTGGCAACGCGTTCAGCCATCCACGATTTCAGATCAGCGGGCTCCAGTTTCTGGTTGTCCTTAAGAACGATGGCGACACCGACATCCTGCCCATACATGTCGTCTGCGATTGCGAAGCTGACGGCTTCCGAAACAGCAGGGTGTTGTGCCATGACGTTGTCGAGTTCGATGGGACTGATCTTCTCACCACCCTTGTTGATCAGTTCCTTGATTCTGCCTGTGATGATCACGTAACCATCGGCGTCTTGTTTGCCTTGGTCGCCAGTGCGGAAGAAGCCCTCTGCAGTGAATGAGGTCTTGTTTGCTTCGGGGTTGTTGAGGTAGCCAGTCGTGACATTCTCACCACGAATGCAGATTTCGGCTTCAGAACCTTGAGGAACCTCCTTGCCTGACTGATCCAAGATCTTGACTTCGACACCTTGGCCAACACCGACTGAACCTGGTTGGCGCTTGCCCTTGTGAGGAAGAGGGTTGGAAGTCATCTGATGAGCAGCCTCGGTCATGGCATAGGCTTCAAGCACTGGGGCCTTGAAGGTCTTCTCAAGGTCATGGAAGACCTTGGGAGACAGGGGCGAGGAGCAAGATCGAATGAAGCGGATGTTTGGTAGAGGGGAAGGAGTGGGGCTCTTGAGCAAGATTTGGTGGATGGTAGGTACGGCAGTGTACCAGTTTGCCTCGTGTGTCTGGAAGTCGCGCCAGAAGTCTGAAGCCGAGAACTTGCCTGGCACGATGACAGAACCTCCAGACAACAGAGGGGCAAGGAAACCAGCAAGGAGACCGTGAACGTGGAACAGAGGCATGACCAGCATGGTGCGATCGGCCTTGGTCAATTCGTAGGTTGCCTTGATGTTGGACATTGTGCGTGTGAGGTTCTTGTGTGAAAGAGGGACAGCCTTGGGACGACCAGTGGTACCGCTAGTGTGCAGGACAAGAGCGACATCATCAGGCTGGGCTAACTCAATGGGCTTCTCTCCCTTGCCCTTCAGCTTGCCCTCATCCTTGACATCCAGAACAACCTCTTTTCCATTCCAGTAGCACTCGGCAACGGCAGCATTGTATTTTGTAGCGGCCTTGACAGCAGGGCCGTCTGCCAGACCTTGAGGTACCAGGACGAGCGCAGATTTTAGGTCATCGATATAGAATTCGAACTCGGCCTGCTTGTAGGCAGAGTTGAGAGGAGCGGCAATAGCACGCTGCCAGGCAGTTGCCAGGAAAGCGACGATGAATGGGTATGTGTTGGGGAGAGCAATGGAGACGGCCGAGCCAGGAGTAATGCCTAGTTTGGCGAGTTTCAGTTGGAAGGAAAGAATGTCGGCAGTCAGTTGCTCGTATGAGATGGTCAAAGGCTGTTTTCCAGGCACAATGATGGCCGTGTCATGGGACGAGTGCGAGAAAGCGTTTGTAAGAGTCGTCATTGTGGAGAATGTTCCAATTGGGTGAGTCTATAGAAAAGGCGAATGCTGGAAAAGGACGGCGAGTATATAGACAGTGCAAGCAGAAAAAGGAAGGAGCGATAAGAAAGTACTTGCAACCGAATGGCAGTCGCGGCGGGTAATCGGATGGTATGAGCATGGTGACATCAACAGATCCCCGAGCTTTCCCCGCTCCCGCAGGTCAAGATCCCTGGCCTTGGCATGTCAACTCTCCCGCCGAGTCTCGTCCAGACTCTCGACGTTTACCCGCTGTGTATACACACGACTGAAGACGACCAAGATGCCACCGTCACTCTATGCGAACCTGCTGGATCCAGCAGCCGCAGCTGCGCCCGCTGCTACAATCTCTGGCGCGCCAGTCAAGTACTCGTTCAAGAAGGAAGACGAAGCTCCGGCGCCAGTGGAAAAGAAAACACCCGATGGTACCTGAAGCAGCTCAATAACATATTAGCGAGCTGATCCTCAACTCGACGCAGCCTCTCTCCGTTTCCAGCCTGCCATCAAACGCCCCAACCCTGTTCAAAAACCAAAGCCCAGACCAAACTCGAATCCCACTTTGGTGACCAAGCCTCCCACCCTTCCTGCTGCTCCCGTCGCAACTGGCCCCATTGTCCAGAAGTGGAACGAATCTCAACAACAAGACTTTGATGTCGTCAACGAATATCACAAGTTCCAGGAAGAGCAAAAAGCTCGTCTGAAGGAGGAACGCAAGAGCAAGAGATCAAAGAAAGCCTCGCTGCAGGTCGAAGACATCGATTGGTCTGCGCCATACAACGTCCAGCATGCCTTTACCAAGACTCGCACAAAGCTACGCCTAGATGCTTGGAAGCACTCGGACTCCAAGTTCAATGCTCGCTACCAGTGGAAAGAGACGCTCCATTCCTTCAAACGTCCTGGAACTCCTCCACCAGCCAGGGATGAGCCTCGACTCGCGACCGACGTCTCATACAAAAACATGCCTCCTCCACAAGAGCTCACCGAGCCTGTCAACCCTCCTCCCGCTTCTCAGCCCACATTCGCTCCGCCTCCGCAGCCTCCTGCTCCTGTCCTTGCCACCTTCGCTCCTCAGCCTTCACAATTCGACCAATATCCTCCTCCACCTCCACCTCCACAATTCGCAAGTGCTCCTGCTCTGCCTGGTCTACAATACTACCCACCCCCGCCACCTCAGTTTATGCCACCTCCACCACCTGCTCAGCCATATCAATCCGCGCCTTCTCCTGTCGCAGCTCAGCCTGCACCATCTCAGCCATCAGGAACAATCTCACGAGAGCCTGTACGTTATGATCAAGCTGTCCAGCCACAAGATGATACCGACCACGACTCAATCAACATGGAACTATCCCAAGAACCAGAAACACGAACATCCGCACCAGGACAAAAAGGCTTCGCTCAACGCTACATGGAAAAAATGGGCTGGAAAAAAGGTGAAGGTCTGGGCAAAGAAGCAACCGGTATCACAACAATCCTCCGTCACGAAGCCACGAAACGGAAACGCAAGGCCGATGCAGAGGGTGGTGGTTGGGCACAGCCTGCAGCCATGGGCCGCATTGTCGGAGGCAAAAAGACAAAAACCGATATACCAATCGATGAGAGCAAAGCCTTCAGTCTGGTTGCCAGATTTGAAGGTATGCTAAAAGACATGGATGTCGATCGAGCTATTGCAGAGGACAACTTGATGCAGAGGATTGGTGAAAAGCTGGAGTATTATGGCCGCTCGGAACGTGTGTTTGTTGACCGCGCTACTGGGAGGGTGTTTGTCAAGTTTACAAGCGCATTGAGTGCTTTCAACGTAAGTTTCGCGAGCGTCGTGCAGGATGAAATATCTTTTACTGACCATGTTACAGGCCATCAAAGCAAGCGACGGTACAGACTTTTTGGGCAATGGACGTATCGTCCAAAGTACCTTTTTCAATGCCGACAAGTTTGAAGAGGGTATCTATGAATAGATATAGCGTCTGACCCCATCTATGTAGTCTTGTGAGAAATCACACTTCTTTCAATTATCAAAAGTTCAAGACGTGAAAGCTTATGTTCCCTCTTTTCCTCTACACTCATTGAAGCCCTCGAGAATGTTGCAACAGAAGCAACAGCGATCGTCTTCCGACAGGCAGAACAGTACAGAGTAGAAGTGAAGTGGAAGATAAGCAAGTAGTGAAGCCATGTAATTCAGAGCTATGCTAAACAAGAAAAGAAAATCTAAAGTCGTTGCGAAGGAGACTTGCATCCCATATCTAAAGTCATTATTGTAGTTGTCATAGAGGGAGACTTACATCCCTTTGAGAGTCAAAAGTCGTTACTGTCGTCTGAGGGACTTACACCTCGATATCCTTCTCCTCTCCCAACCACACTCCCTCCCACTCACCCTCCTGCCACCTTTCCTCTTTTCCAACAGCAGCAAAAACTCTAAAGCTTTCCCTGAGAAGGTTGACAACAACTCTTCTTCACCTCTACACTAGCCTTATTACTACTCGGCGGCACATCAATACTCGGGTTCGCCGTAAAGAAATCCGCCGGCCTCAAATGCACCTGATGAATCTCACAAGGCATAACAGGCCAATCCTCCACTCTAGGGTTGTGAGTCAATCCAAATACACTCCACACCACTACATCAGTATCTCTGGTATTGTCTCCTCGGGCTACTGCATCGGATACGCCATCAACCTCTTTGCGCGATTGCATGGTAAAGCGGCCGCCGGCGTAGAGTTCGTCGTCGCGGTATTTGGTTACCCAGAGATGGTGTTGGGCGAATTCCGCTCGTTGGGCTTGCACGGAAGCAGGGTCGGCGAGGAGGAGTTGGGTGGCTGGAGGTACGAGTTTGTAACCTACACTGTTTCCAGATACTGGGTTCTTAACACTCTCGTTTACGATTTTGAAAACGCGGTTCAAGCGGGGTTCAGCATCTGCCCAAGCTGCTTTTTCGAAGGGTGTCTTGCGCACTTCGTAGTAATTGCCTCGAGGGTTGGTGGTAGGGTTCATGGGCACAGCGTGCGATTCTTCAGTGATGACGGTGTTGTTATGTCCATCCACCGCAGGATCAATGCGGAAAGCAAAGATATGTTGATGATTCTGAGCCAACACACCAGGGTTAACCACATTTCCGTAATTGGAGGTTTTTCCAGCGTCAATGTTGACGCAGCTGACGATTCCAGTGGCCCGGGTTTCGATATCGATGCCGCCCGATTGGTCGAATTTGTAGGCAAAGACGTATTCGTAGTTTGCTAGTGTGATGATGAATTGCACCACCAGTACTCGAGAGCGAGTTACGACTGCTCTGCCTGTGCGCCAGTTTGTGTGTTTCCAACCGATGCCTTCGTCTTGTTCGTGTAGGCAGATTACGTTTGGGTGGATTTTTCCTTTTCCGTCGTCGTCGACGATGACAGCGTCGAAGTATTTGATTACACCGAGACAATCGCAGCCTAGAGAGAGGTTATTGGCACAATTTCCTGCTCCACCATCTCCAAAATCAAAGGCTTGTTTGCGTTGGAAAGGGGGACGGGCATCTGCGTATGGCACAGTCATTTCGGAGACGGAAAGTCTGTAAGCGACGCTTCTGCCATCGTAATGCACATCGTGGATGACAGCACCCTCGCGAGGATTGAAGGAAACGCGGAATCTCCATTTCTGCCATTCAACCAGAGATTCATCGGTGACTTTGAAGGAAGGACCATCAGGTTGCAAAACATTCAAAGTCTTGAGATCTTTTCTTACGCCCTGAGGTAAAAGCTCAGGCACATATTCAGCAGTAGTGCAGTGCTCCAGGATCTTCTCGGCGTGGGTCTTTGCGGTAAAGCTGTCATTTTTGCCTCCAGTGGCCAGTTTATCGATACGGCAGATTTCCTTCTTGTGGATATCCAGGACAGGGATCAAAGGTAGAGGGAAGGCATAGAAGTTGGAGTCGGCATTCTTGTTGCGTGTGTCTTGAGCGAAGATGAGACCTTGGAAGTAGCGACGACTCTCATCTTCTTCGTCCAGACCGCCGTATGGCCATGGTTCGACGACAATCTCGTAGTAGTCAGGGATATTCAGCTCGGCAATTGCTTGCTGAAATTTAGGGTCGGCCTTGCAGACACTGACAAGAACCTCGAACTCCTTACTATCAAGAAGTCAGCACTGATATGCAAATGCACAATCACAAAACTTACAGAGTCAAAGCAGCTTGATGCTCCTTTCCAATAACCTCATGCTTAATCCTCTGCTTCGACCCAATATCCACCACACACTCATGATAAGAAGGAATCCTATCACTTCCAATAACATCATACTGGCACTTAGCCAGACGGGCAGGACGAGCAGAAGTAGGACTCAAACGGCCAGAATGCTCAAGTTGCAAATACTTGACCAACTCCGCCTTAGTTGGTTCCTGCAGGAAGATCTCTCTAAAATCAATGACCTCCTTGTCATGGTGAGCAAGCACAATCTCTCTAGCAAGATTGGTCTCGTCAATGGAGAGAATAGAAAGAGGATGGGAAGGAGCCATGATAGGCAATGAGTAAGAAAGAAGAGGGGTATACCGAGAACCAGACTCTCATGAGGGAAAGACACCTCTTCTTATATCTACTGGAACTGCCAGCAGCGGTAGAGTGGAAAATCACGCTATACCAAATCGAGCACCTCCATGCGACGATATCTTATCGAAGCTTCGCATGGAGATGCCAATCCGGGGCGCGACCGCGACAGGAGCGGGGCCATCACACGGCAAGACAAGGGCTGCTCGGGCGTCCGCGGGCTCCTTGTATCTTTATTGTCATATTCTATGACCATGATTTGGGCGCATATAGGGCCAGTGATTGCACGCAATGATCCATCTATGGCAAGATAAGTATGTGCGTGGTCAAATCGATCATCAAATAATAAGCTTTCTCACTTGTTTGTCCTATTCGAGCAGAGGGCAGGGTCCACACTCATACATGCCTTCGATATTTCGGGGCAAATAAGTGAGAAAGACACGAAAGCATTTGATAATGAATGTTGAAGAACGAGAAAAGATGTATCAGAGAGCAATGGAAATGGTGATCAATGTTTGTCTGTGCACAGCGATTGATCGCTTACAATGATGTGGGTGTTCGTCTCAAGCCTCGACGTCAAAGAGCCATCACAACACACAAGTAGCATAGAACAGAAAGGTGTATGATTCTGAAATATCATCAGACTGCTTTGGCCAGATCTACGAACTCAAATTTCTATATCCAAGAAAAAGACATGATTCCAAGCCGTCCAAGGGACATTTATTGCTTCTAATCGAACAATCATCTCGGGATGCAGACCTTCAATTCAAGTGCTCCTCTCCTCTCACAAAGACTTGTCTTTCTCTTTTGCCTACCAGTGAGATCATCCACATCAATCTCAACACCATGCTTCAACGCATGTTCTGAAATCTGTTGCGCCGAATAGTACCACAACTTCCTGCCCGTGACTTTGGCGCCACCATGGTGAAATCCAACTAAATCCTGCATTAACCTTGAGAAAGGAGTACTCGCCTAGAGCACACCTCCAGGTAACGCTCGGCCATTGTCTGCATTGTCCCTTCTCACGCTTTCCCTACTGGGACCTAGGTTTTGCATCTCTGAGGCAGGAACTGTGCGGTTGGCAGACCAGCCTTCACCGACGGGAGCGGCGTGTTTGCGAAGCATGAACATTGGTTTACCGCCTTCACGTTCGAGTTGTTTGAATAGCATGAGTGGTTTCTCTTCCAAGCCCAGGCAGCGTTCTTGGTCGCCGTATACGATGTAGAGAGAGTATTGTCGCCAATCGTCGTTGATATTGTACCGCTGAAGGGCTACAGGCAGGACTTTGTGGCAGGGGTCTTCGATGCTCACACGGAAAGATTTGAAAATCTCGACTTGTGGATTGTCCTTCTCACGAGAGGAACGTGGTAGTGGGGCACTGTTTGGAGGGTCTTCCTGTGGAGGTACTGGTGTTACTGCTGCTCGGCGGCTTGAAGGAGCTACGGTAGAGGGCGCATGGGATACATGTGATTGACGCGGGTCCTCGACGTATGAAGGGCGAGCTGATGGAGGGACATCGCGTGGGAAGGATCGGTTTCCAGCGGACATGGCTTGCGCCGAGGAAGCGTATGCGGGGGACGTAGGAGATGGCTGTGAGAGTTGGCTGGGCGAGTTTTGAGGATGCGAGGGATTCAAATGAGAAGTTGCGGCCATTGCAGCAGCAGATGGATCAAGGGTAGACGATTCGTGGATGGTGGGCGAGGGATTCTTGGGAGCACCTCCGAGGAAGAGCTTCTTGGTCGAGAACTTGCGTGATAAGCCACTGCCCAGCTTCTCAGGCTTGATGTCTGCTGGAGGAGTACCGAGTCCGTCTGCCGGGGTGGGAGGTAGTTGGGAGCGGTCCTTGACCATGCGAATGACGGGCAGGGTATCCTCGCGTAGCTTTCTGTTCTCTTCTGATATGCGGTCGAACTGGTCCCGTAGAGTTCGGAGCTCAATCTCGGCAGACAAAATACGTGAGTCGCGGTGACGAATAATGTCAATGATACGAGTAATATCATCCTGGGTAGCTGTCCCTTCTAAGGCGTTGTCTCCGGCGGCTACATATAATGGTTAGTCTTGTTAAGGTGATGCAGGAACGACAGCGACTGACACAAAGGGACGTAATGATCCGGGTCCAGAGGGATATTCTGCTTGATCTTGATGTTGTATACGCCTTTGAGCAGAGACAAGCGATGCCCAACACTCATGATGCCCATCTCCTTGAAGTCGTGGTGTTGCATCTCGACAAGAGCCAGACCAGTGATGGCCTCGTCGACAAAGGCGTCGGCATACTGACTCAGACCTAGAGCAGCGACCCAGTCGGCAACTTGCTCAGCGGTCCACTGGGTGATAAGGCCGGTCGGACTTGGGTTGAGAGAATGCGACAAGGAGTGGCTGAAGGTGGTGGGCGTGTGCTCGGCACTGGTCGTCATGTCGTCGTCGTCGTCGAGATGATCGTCATGCAGGTGAGAGCGCGGCAGAGTGGGCGAGTGGTATGTCGGGCGCAGATATTCGTCTTCGGGGTCCGAATCATGGTGGTATTGTGTCGTCTTGTAGGCGGCCATTGACATTCCACTGCGCGCGCCCTGGCGTGGAGGCGGCGCTAACTGGGGCAGAACCGTTTGTGCGAAAACGTGGCGGCTGAGTAAGGCCTGGCGAACACTCGGAGCTGGTGCAGACGTCTATACCGCCTGAGAGTGACTGTGATTGAAAGAAGCTAGTCGAGTGTTGGTGTCTTGGTGTCTTGGTCTCCTTGTGCCTGCCGTCGTCAGTCCATAGCCTGAAAGCGTCGGCCCTAACAACCCCGACCTCTTGCCCTACAACTCTCCACACATCCAAGAACTTTCCCCATCAACAAGTCAAACTCAACTTGAACATCACCCATACATCACCGAAAAACATCAATCATGTCGCAAAAACTCTCCGTCAACGAGTCCACAAGCTTCTCAACCCAACCTGCAACTCAAACACAACTCACCACCGCTCTTGTCGACGCTGGAAGCATTCAAACCATTCAAACCGCTCTGCTCCACGAACTACAGGCTTCGGGATGGGCTACCAATCTCAAGAACCACGTCACCCAACTCATGCGCTCTGGCGAGTGCACCAAGTACGATGACTTGATGGACCGCATTCTTGAAGAAGCTCTGGCAGATTCTGGCGCCGCCAAAGACCCTAGTCATCCTTCCTTGGCCATTCCCGATCAGGCAATCACTCAGGCTGTCAAGGTTGTCAAGAAGGAATTGGACAAGATCTGTCAAGTCGACACCGCTTGATCGTCCCAGCCTTGACTCTCTTTCTCTACCTCTCTTGCATCAACATGGGTAAGTCGGTTCCGTTCCAATCGAGGAACAAAGCCCATGACTGACCGCTTCCGTACAGCGTTTGGGGGACACTCATCAATGATACCACTTTTTGTTGTTATATTCACACTACACATATCCATATTCTTATACAACTCTCACAATACTTTCACAGATCAATTAGAAACGTTTGGTTGATCGAAATACATTCCTGTGTGAACTAGGTAAATAGCTAGAAAAAAGACAAGCCATTTCACGCCGTCAATTCATCAGTAAGTGGTGCCATTGCGGCTCCCATTAAAGTAAAAAACTCCCCCTGTAACCTTCCTTCGCTTCTATCAGAGTGCTTTTCCCATGATATATGCTTCTCTCAACTACCCTTAGTTGTAGAGATCGTCATCGCCACCAGCCTCGCCGAAGTTGTCCTGAGCACCAGCCTCGCCACCAGTGGTAGCGTCGGGGAAGCGGAAGAAGTTGCTTCCACTTGACTGCTTCATCTGCTGAGCGAAGCTCTCGTATCTTCTGATCTCAACATCAGTGACGGATCTGCGAGCGCTCTGCATGGCCTCCTCGAAGTGGGCACGGGTAAGCTCGGGGACGGGATCCTCGGCATCCTCCTCCATAGCATCCTCGCCAGCAGCCTCACGAGCTTTAGTGCGCTCGATGTCGGTCGAGATGGCCTCCTTGATGGCAAGCTTGACAGCACGCTGGGTGATGAAACCAAGATCGGCACCGGAGAATCCGTTGGTCTTGGAAGCGATGTAGGCGATGTCGACGTCGGGAGCAACAGGTGTCTTGCGGAGCTGAGCTCTGAGAATACCCTCACGAGACGACTCGTCGGGAAGAGGAACGTAGACGAGAGTGTCAAGACGTCCAGGACGGCAAAGAGCGTTGTCGAGCTGCTCGGGACGGTTGGTAGCACCGATGACGAAGACGTTCTTCTTCGAGGTCATACCATCCATCTCAGTGAGAAGCTGGTTGACAACACGGTCGGAAGCACCGCCAGCATCACCGCCAGCACCTGAACCACCACGCGACTTGGCAATAGAATCCAGCTCATCGAGGAAGACAACGCAAGGTGCGGCAGCACGAGCCTTGTCGAAGATGTCACGAATGTTGCTCTCAGACTCACCGAACCACATGGAGAGAAGTTCGGGACCCTTGACGGAGATGAAGTTGGCAGCGCACTCGTTGGCGACGGCCTTGGCAAGAAGAGTCTTACCAGTACCAGGGGGTCCGTAGAAAAGGACACCCTTTGATGGTGACAGACCGAACTTGAGGAACTTCTCGGGGTGGTCGACGGGGTACTGTACGGACTCGATGAGCTCGCGCTTGACCTCCTCGAGACCACCGATATCCTCCCAGCGGACGTTGGGAACCTCGACAACGGCAACCTCGCGGAGAGCCGAAGGGTTGGAGACACCAAGAGCGAATCTGAAGTTCTCCATGGTGACACCCAGCGAGTCGAGAACCTCGGCATCGATTGTGTCCTCGTCCAAGTCAATGAGGTCCATCTTCTCACGAATCTGTTGCATGGCAGCTTCTGAGCAGAGAGCTGCGATATCGGAACCGACGTAACCGTGAGTCTCAGCGGCGATGCTCTCAAGGTCAACCTCATCACCGAGCTTCATGTTCTTGGTGTGGATCTGAAGAATCTCAAGACGGCCGGTAGGGTCAGGAATACCAATGTCGACTTCACGATCGAAACGGCCGAAACGACGAAGGGCAGGGTCGATGGAGTTGGGACGGTTGGTGGCGGCCATGACGACAATGTTGGAGCGGGCCTTCATGCCGTCCATGAGGGTAAGAAGTTGCGAAACGACACGGCGCTCGACTTCACCGTTGGTCTTGTCACGCTTGGGGGCGATAGAATCGATCTCATCGATGAAGATGATGGCGGGAGAGTTCTTCTCGGCTTCCTCAAAGGCCTTGCGCAAGTTTGACTCGGACTCACCAGCCATCTTGGACATGATTTCGGGACCGTTGATCAGGAAGAAGAAAGCGCCGGTCTCGTTGGCGACAGCTCTGGCCATCAGAGTCTTACCAGTACCGGGAGGACCGTACATGAGGATACCACGAGGAGGCTTGATACCGATCGACTTGAAGAGTTGAGGATGTCTCAAGGGCAGCTCGACAAGCTCACGGACTTGAGCCATTTGCTTGCGAACACCACCAATGTCGTCGTAGCCGACCTCGTTGAGGTTACCCTCCTCGTCCTCACGCTGGATGGGCTCGCCTTCGCAGTGGATGACGGTATCTTGTGCGACAATGCCGAACTCTGGGGGATCCACTTCGACGACCTTGAACTCGACTTGTCTCATACCACCTCTGCATGTGAAGAGATCGCCTTGGCGGACAGGTCGGTAGGCCTCGCGGAAGTAGGGAGCGAGGAAGACGTCGAAGAGGGAGCCGGTGATGCCCTCGATTGTGTCGGCGATAGGAAGGACTGCAATACGCTTGGCCTGTGGTGGGTGTCAGTATTGAAAGAGAATGAAGGATAATCCAGGCGACTCACGTATTTGATGTCAGGGCAGGGGTGGACGGTAATGATGTCGCCGTGCTTGACACGGAGGTTGTGACGGACAACGCGGTTGATGCGGGCTTGACCATCTTCGAGATCGTCATCGGCGAGAACAATCAAGACGGTATCCTTGCGCTTCTTTCCCTTGACCAGGACGGTGTCGCCACGGAAAAGCTGGAGAGTCTCCATGGTGTTGTTGGAAAGGGCGATGATGGAGTTGTCATCGTTGGTGGCGTCAGTAACACTAGAAAGGATGTCAGTATTAGTGTGGCAATTTTGGTAGATGGCAGCGCATACATGAGTGAGTTGGGCTTCTTCTTCTTTTTGAGGATAGCCGTTGATACGTCGTTCTCGACCTGGGAGGCAAGTCAGTTGTGGTGTCCTTGACAATGAAAGGCGGTGTTTCTGTGACTTACGTGCTTCTGCTCAGCGCCAGAGGGGTCACTACAAAGACTTGTCAGTATGCGCGTAACATGCGAGGTTGAGCGAGTGTTGATCGTACGCTTCGAGCTTGACCTGCTTCTTGGTCTCGACGTGATCCGGCTCGCCAGACATGATGGCGGTAGATCTTGTTGCGGAGTATGTGTTGATGAGGAGGAGAAGTTCAAGATCTGAACAAGGGAAAGGGTGGTTGGGTTGATGGACAAAGTGGTATGTGATGAATGGGGGAGATGGCGAATGAGTAGAGAGAGTTGTCGAGAGGTGCTCGATGTGAGAGGCAATGACGCTGCGAGACAGCTCGTGCCAAGACCCGTCGGTGTTTTCACAAGTCCGCGACTCTCAAACGCCAGCTGGCCGCCTTCACTCCACGACTCCGATCAGATTACATACTCGTTGACGCCACCGAGACAGAACTCGATGGAATCTGATGGACCGACTCATATCTTCACTGATACTCAAAGTCAACGCCAATGTCGCACGAGGATAAGCCCACCGCTGCCTACGCTGCATAGGTGTTTTGAGCCTGCCTCTTTCAGCACTTGTGCGTGCCGCCAGTCATGAACGGGTGTTTGCAAACTGCATCAAGTATTTTTCTGCGACAAGACTGGCTTTCGTCCTGGTTTGTCTCGGAATGAAATCCCCGATTTTGACATACTCCAACCTTCACTCTCCATGGCCTTTTGGTGGAGAACTCTGTGGATGATATCTGCATCTCGACGGATATGTCGAACGCTTGAACTTCCTTCTCTGGCCGCGAATTCGGGCTGGCTCAAGTGATGATGAGGCCGCTCTCCTGCTCTATCTGATCGATACTGTCAGGCCAATCGACATATCCAACATGTGCTTTCACATTCTTCGTAGCAAACATGGTAGGTCTCGCCTATGGCAGGTAATCACACTGGTGGATCTCTTTTCTCTTTCTTACATCGACATCTACTGGTTCAAAGTACGCGACTTGGAAACGGCCGTGGTCCTTCTTTGCGTCGACGTCAATCAGCACAGAAATACACATGACCTTGTGCATTCTTAATCAGAACCCGAAGCACAGTCTTATCATCTAGTTCCTCTCTGCATCAGAGGCCATCTCGTACGCAAAATCGGCTCCATGGTAGGTTGTATTCTGGTCTGCATGGACACCAACCAATCTTGAAATAAAGAGAGCACACTGTTTTCTGCTCTGTTGAACTCACGAGTTCCCGATATCTCATCTGGATAACGTGATCTATCACATCCACAGCAAGGCTTCTCGAGCATGCATATCAAGGCTTCTTCTGTCTCAGATATGGAAGACTTGTTTTCCAAGAACTTGCACATCCAGCCACGAAGACCAAGGTAAACACAGCTCCTTTCTCCAGTTCTCAGCCCACATCGTAACCTTTGACAGCAGAAGCAAATCGCTTGGCGAGATCAAGATCCAGCAAGGCCCAGCATACTTCCCTGCAGCTCTCGAGCAAGGACGGGGACATGCTGCTCGAATCCACAACAGATCGAGATCTACATCGGGACGTCTATCCTCAGTCTCGTCTCACGAAGCTCTCTGCTTTTTTGAGCATGATCAGCTGGTTGATGCTGACTCTCAGCAAGTCACTACATCGGTATTCCATCAGACACATGGAGACATCACTGAGGACACCTTCGAAGAAGCAAGCTCCCCAATAACCGAACAAAACAGCGAAGATGATGATGAGTTCGAGAACAGCTGGTCTCCCACCACCTCCGACAACTCATCGCTAGATCAGGATAAATCACTCTGGTCCATCGGCACAGACTTCTGGTCTCCGTCCACGCTAGAGACACCAGCATTAAATCACGATGCACATCTTATTCCTCTGCCGGCTCCAAACAGCCTAACATCAACATACGCCCCCTTCTCCTATCATCTCGCACTAGCGAACCACTTCAACCCATCGAAATTGGACCGCCTCCAGCTCACTCATACTCCGATCTTCATCCACGGTATGCTTCAATTACCTTGCACACTCTCCGCTCTCCTCGGTATTCCCACATCAGACCTACTTTGCCGATTGACACCCGCTATCCTACTCGATCACACCACATATCTGGACGCTACAACTCTCCTCCCCTCGGTGGTGAAATCAACATTTACATCAACATATCATCACGTCAATGGCCTGCTGTACTTCCCGAAAGATTCTTCGTGTATCGGCAAACTCAACAAACTCTTCTCTACGAAAACTCCTAACGCAGGAACAAGAAAATTGAAAACACAGATCCAGGACAGCAATGGGAAACGCCATGAAGTGGCTGCTCAGGCGTGGGTCGCTAGAGCTGCAGAAGGAACAGAGGAGTGGTGGACTTGCGAGGATTTCATTGCGGGAAGGGTCATCGGGTTGGAGAACGTGAAGTGGTAGTACCCCGATCTCTTCTGCCATTTCTTGCTTTTAGATTTTGATCCTGGAAAGTTTTGACTCTGTCTTTTGGATTTGGAAGCAAATCATCTCATCGGGAGCTGCCGGGTTTTGGTCTCCTGCTTTGATTTTTTGGAGTTGGAGACCCTTTGCTTCGTATTTTTGGGAACTAGGATACCATATCAAGCCGCAAGGTATATTACACACGTACACAAACAATTGACATAAATACACGAGCACATATCGTGGGCTTGGTCTTTGGAGAATAAATGGCGTCGACTTGTCGAGACTGAGACTCAGGAGGACTAGGATGGCATGTGATTGGTCAAAATCCCAAGTAAGCCGGCGTTGTGTCTTTTAGATCAGCTTGCCGAACATTTTGAGCATACTTATCTCAATACTCGTCTCCATGAGATTCGGCCGTTGATCTGTCTACTGTAAACCGCTTGCTGATGGATCTTTCTATATTGAACGACAGACACTCGGATCTTCGATTTCACGAGTTTTGTGAGAGTGTACAATGTTGACACAGTAACAGTATCTGAATGCACGACCTCACCGCGGCCTTGCGAGGAACGACGTCCAAAAACAAAAAATCGCAGTTTTCTCTCCCGACCCATACTTTAATACCTACACAGCTTGGATCTTGATACCTAGACTACCATCAAGTTCAAAGATGCTTACAGTACTCGGAAACATCAAAGGTAAAGACCAGGAGAGATGAATTAATGCCGTCGAGGCTTGTATGGGGTATGACCCTGTCGATAGGACATCGAAACCAGACTTTTGGACCTTCAACGAGATGTTTAAGAGGCTTGGTCTGCACAACAGCTCTTCACAAGATAGAGTAGTTATCACCAAGAAACTCTTGATTCGATTTGAGCCGAGCATTCGTCGTTACAGAAACATGACTATTCTCCATTTTCGAGATTCTGATTTTGCCGTTTTAGCTACTAAGTAGGTTTATTCCTGTGTCACCTGGATACATCGTAGGGTGAGCATACATTTAGTATGTTGAACTAATCGTTCGAACAACAACATAATTCCAAGCTCTACACTATCCATCTTTTCTTTGTTACCACCAATTCTACCTAACAGCTAGGCATCCGCACTCTCATTTTGAGATAGCAGAGGATGTCCATAGGAGCTGTGCAGTTTTGGTTCCGACGTTTGGTCATATGAAAGGTTACTAACCATTTAATTAAAGCATATGGGACGAATATCGTGAGCTGAACAAGTAAGTCTTAGCAAGGCCATCCACCAGATAAAGTCATTTAACGGACTCTCTCTAGGCACGTTGCAAACACCCAAAAGATTATGAGCTTTCACAGGTTACTCCTCTATCTTCACTGCTAGGAGAGACATTGCGACAGGTAAGACGCCATTACTGCCCGGTTCTCTGTCGTAGAGATAGCACTTGTCACTTTTCAGAAGCCTTCATCCTTGATACTCTTTAACTCGTCTCCTAGCTCCCTTCCTATAACCTCTTACTCGACGACAGAACCTTGGCAGCTTTATACACATTCTTCCCCTGTCTTATCATTAACTCGCTATGCGTACTTTGGTGGCTTCGATGCCGTCTGAGCGTCGGTGGATCTTCGCTCGTCGAAGGCTTCTCTTCGCAAGAGTGATGGGAAGAGTGGAAGTCTTCGTCGACCTCTTCGGCTGCACTAATATCTTCTGTGTCGGTTTCTCGAGCGACAAAGTCTGCTTAGGTCAGTGTGGAATTGTCATCGCTGACCCTAGCTCGAGCAAACTGTCCTCCACCACGAGGCTTTCTTCCACCAAGTTTCTTGACCAGAGGGGAAATGCGGTTCTTGCATGGGGATTGAGGGAAGGTGGTCTAGTACATCGCCATGACATAACGTCGGACATTTGAGGTAGGTTTAACATCTCTTGGTGTAGTTGTGATTAACGAGAGAATGGTTCGATCATATCATTAGCGAGGAGATGTTGTGGTGGCTTGGTACATCGCCATAACACCTTGGCGGAGGTCTGTACATTGCCATGACATGCCGATGGACGTCCTTAGGGAGCGAATCTAGGGTGCATGGATCGAGTAGCGATTGGTTGAGTAGAGTTATTGCTGCCGATGAACAGCGAAAACATACAATTTCATGACAAAAGGTTGTAACAATCGTGGAAACAGACAAGACAGTGATGGTCAAGTATTGGGTATGGCCACGGGGTTATTGACATTGCTGCTCCAGTGGTGGGACCTAACTTGCTTCTCAAGGATCTGGAGGTAGTGGCTGGACGTGTCAATGGATGGAAGAGGCTGGATGGACACCAGGCTCCTGTAGATGATTAGCGAGATGCTCGCAACCTACCTCCATCCCTGGTTTTTGTTCATGTGATCAATATAATCCGTGCAAAAGCCTGCGAGGTGTGATGAGCAACCATCTTACTAATATCGATCATTTCTCGATAAATGGTCTGTCGATTGCGCACAGTCTGGATTGTACGCAAATGTTTTGCTTCAAGCGAGGTAGACTCATGCCCATCGGCAGTAATGTTACATCTATCAATATGTACAAAATTGCGCAAGATTGGTGCTTTCGTTACCTTCGTTGGTATTGTACCAAGACAGTCATCCGAGAGGGAGAAAAGGACGAGTTCAAAACTGGTATCGTGCTTTTTACTCTCCGTCCTTCTTCTTGTCCGCAGTGGGCTGATCGTTCTTCTCCTCGCCCTTGGGTTGACCCTTTTGTTGCTCAGGCTGTAGGTATGTCAGTATCATTACCAGTAGAAGGCTGCACTGTTCTTACAGTGGGACGGTTGACGGAAATTGTTCCTTGCGACTTGGCGGTGTCAGGAGCTCCCTCACCCTGCAAAATAGTTAGTTTTAGGTCAGAAATGAGCAGAAACGATAGAGTTTTCCTTCTTAGACATCTCTGGGTCGAGATCAATACGAGTGCTGTGGCGGGTAGGGGTAGTAGACAGGCCAGCTTGCTTGGTGCTGATATCTCCTTCGTTACCACTGTGGGTGGTCTTAGCGGTGGCAGCCTTTGGCAATGTCAGTGTTAGGTCATTGGAGGTAGAGAAGCAAGGCTTCAGCTTACGCTTGTGGAGCCATCATCTCTGTGCTCGGGGCCCTCGCCGAGGTTCTTGCCGTAGCCAGAGTCGATACGCTTCTTGAAGCCACCCTTGCCGTCAGGCTCGCGCTTGCGCTCATCGGGCATCTTGTTGTCCGAGTCACCTTCCTTGGTGGGGCCCTTGAAGGAGACACCCTCGACATCGCCCTTGCTCTCGGGCATGTTCTTGCCGTCGGTAGTGGCCTTCGACTTGGACTCGCCGGCAGCAGGCTCGTTGTTGGCCTGGGGCTGCTCCTGGGTCTTCTCACCCTCACCATCCTTCAGAGCACCGCCCTCGTCCTTGGTTTCGCCGTCATCCTTGGGGTCGTGGGCCTCGGTCTTAGATTCGTCCTTAGACTCATCCTTGGAGTCCTCATCCTTGGACTCGTCGTCGCTAGACTCCTCTTGAGGCTTATCCTCGGACTCCTCGTCGGACTCCTCGATGTGAGGGTGCTCCTCAACCTGCTTAGCGTGGGCATCGCCAGGACCGTGAGCATCACCGTTGGATGAGTCGGGCCAGAGGTACCAAGCACCGGGGATGGTGACACCGGCAGAGGCGAGGATCCTGGGCGGGCAACATGTCAATGGCGGTCCAATTGAATTGATAGTGGCATGGTGAGTGGTTTACCATGGAATGTCGCTGCTGGGAGCTGAGTGACCGTGGCCGCTAGCGTAACCTCTTCTGGCAACAGCACGAGCGGCAGGACGGGCAGAGGAGCGGAAGAGACGGGCAGCGGAGAAACCGCGCATGGCAGATCGTGGAAGGACCATTGTGTATGTGTGTTCGGTGAGAGGTTGTGGTAGTCAATTGGATCTGTTCGCGCGTTGTCGAGGTCGAGCGCGAAAGTGCTTCCCGGCTCGGATGACCATTGCCAAGAACAGCTTTCTTCCTCCGTCATAATTCTCCATGTTCATGTCATAAAGAGAAGCTACGACCTGGTCTGTGCACCTCAGGCAGCGAGCACGAGACAAACACGCAGTTGGCAGTTGCTCGACAGAGGAAAGTGAAACAAGTTGATTTATTTCACTCCAACTCGCATTCACATCTTCTTCCTGCAGCGTCAGATTCACCACTCTGTCTTTCTGCAGCCCTCTTCACTAACACTCCGGATGAGAGAGCTATATTAATCTTCCTTTCCCCCCACTACAGTACTCCAGCTTAGCCATCTCTCGCGCAGTACCATCAACCAACTACCATAATGGCCGGCACAACAGCTCCTGCTATTCCCACCAACCCGACTGCCCATCATGTCGCTTCTCTCTTGCCCAAGCTGCAAGACACGGATCCGGATATTCGTTACATGTCGTTGAACGACTTGAACCAAATGCTCACAATTGGCCACCCCACCTTCATCTCACACGATTACAGCTGCTGCGCACGCGTCGTCGAAGGCCTACTACACACCCTTAACGATCAAAATGGCGACGTGCAAAACATGGCCATCAAGTGCTTGGGTCCTTTCGTCAACAAGGCTCCCGAGAGCATCCTGTGCCCCACCTTTGACAAGATCTCCAACCTCCGTACCGACAATGCTGTTGACAGCTCAGTACCCGCCCTTGCCGTCAGAGCTATGGTTGTCGCTCTCCCCCGTCCCGCCCCATCTGTTCCTCGTACACAAAAAGTTCAAGAATCGTACTCAGCAGTCAGCCGCGCCTTGATCCCTCGTCTGGTCGGATATACTGTCATCCCTACTGGCAAGAACCTGCCTGCACCTCCCAAAGGCATGATTCAGGTTGAGGTTGAGACTGGTATCGACAGCAACGCTTTGGACGTCCTGGTTGAAGTTGCCCGTTGCTTCGGTCCAATGCTGCAAGAAGCTGAGGTGGAAGCTCTCCAAAAAGTCACAGCAGAGGTTCTGGAAAATCCTCGGTGCAGTACTGTCATGAAGAAGAAGGCTGTGACCGCTCTCTCCGTCCTCTCGCCATACTTTTCAGATCCGCTCCTCAGTTCAGTCGTGTCACACTCGATCGAGAGTTTGCGCCAGGCTCATCTCACACCCGCCCAGCGCAGGCTGTATCTCACAATCTTCGCCTCGATGGCAAAATCGATTCCTCGCAAGTTTGGTCCATACCTCAGGACTCTAGCACCGTTCGTTCTGTCACCCCTGAGTGAGCAAGAGCTGGATCAACAGAATGAGGAGGCTGCCGAGTCAGATGAAGGTCGTGATCCCCAGGTCGAGGAAGTACGCGAGGCCGCTCTCCTAGCTCTGGAATCTTTCCTGGCATCATGTAGTCAGGACATGACACCATACATCCCGGAAGTTATCGACTCGTGCCTCCGATTCGCCAAGTACGACCCAAACTATGCCGCTGATGAGGACGATGAAATGGGAGGAGACGAAAGCGATCAGGAGGATGACTTTGATCTCGACGAGGACTTTGAAGAAGAGACTGGTTTCGACGACGAGGACGATGTCAGCTGGAAGGTTCGTCGTGGTGCTGCCAAGCTCATTCACACCTTGATCGCTACACGAGGAAGCGGCGACTTGCTTGATAGTGGTGTTCTCTACGAAAAGATTGCCCCCGCTCTTCTCTCTCGATTCCAGGAACGCGAAGAGAGCGTGCGCCTCGAAGTCTTGTCCACTCTTGCTTTCCTCATCAAGAAGACTGGCGAAGTCAGCTCTACGCCCAGTCTTCGCAGAATGTCCTCAGCCACAGGTCCTCCAGTGAGTCGCAAGCGTCGCCGTGACAGTAGTTTCTCCAGCGAACGCCCTCAATTCTCCTTGTCCAATGGCTATGCCTCTCCCTCCACACCTCCACCTTCAGGGGGTCCTCAGGTCAGCTTGTCGGCAATCAATCCTCAGATTGTGCAGGGATCGGCCAAGTTGCTCAAGTCGAGCACTGTTCCCACCAAGCATGCTGTGATATCCCTTTTGACAGATCTGGTTACTGCGCAACATGGTGGTCTCTCGAAACGTATCGATCAGGTTATTGACCCGGTTCTCGATGCTATGAAGTCGACTGGTGGTACATCGGGTGGCGCTTCCGTAACGAACAACGCTCTTCGTATCGAGTCTCTACGTCTGCTGCGCGTTGTTGCCGATACACACTCCTCCAAGGTCATCGAGCCATATCTTGCAAAGATCATTCCCGCTCTGACCACCGTATCAAAGGAGAAGTTCAGCAAGGTCTCGAGCGAAGCATTCGACACAATCCAAGTCTACATCAAGGCTCTCACGCCTCCTCGCTCTGCTGGCTCCAAGCAACAAAACGCTACTTATCTCCAACAAATCTACGACACCGTCACTCAGCGCATCTCAGCCTCTGACACTGATACCGAGGTACGACAGAAGGCAGTCCAATCGATTGGCCTGTTGATTGGCCGTACCTCTGGCACTCAAGGATCAGCTCTTCTCGATCAACAGAGCAGACTCACCGGTCTGCAGCTCATCGGTGACAGACTTCGCAACGAGCTTACCCGTCTGGCCTCCGTCAGAGCCATCGAGACCGTCGCCGTTTTGGCACAGAGTTCCAAGGAGTTCACTCCTGAGTGGGTCCGCGAAGTGTCTCTCGAACTGGGTGCTCAGCTGCGCAAGTCCAGCAGAACCCTGCGTGGAGCCAGTCTTGCTGCTCTGAAGCGCATGGCTGTCAACCCAGCATGTCGCGAGAACATGGACGATGAAACTGTGCAGAAGATTGTCCAACTCTTGTTGCCTTTGATATTGGTAGATCAGGATCTTCATCTAATCGGTCCCGCCCTGATCATCATTGGCTCTTTCGCCAACGAGAGACCACAACTTGTACTAAACGACGAGGTCATCCATGCCTACTGCTTCGTGGCTAAGATGGACCTCAGTGGAGCTGCACTCGACGCGTTGCTTGGTTCGCTCGAGATCATCGGCAAGAAGGGTGCTGGCAAGAACCTGATGAGATCACTGCTTGCTGAAGTCGGTGTAAACGGCAACCCTGAGCTTGTCGGCCAAGTCATCGGTATCCTTCTTGTGGCTGGAGGCAACTCAGTTGGTGTCACACTTGCCGACTTCGAAGCTGAGCTGAAGTCAACATCCGACGAGAAGCGTAGATGCCTCGCCCTCTACATTCTCGGTGAAGCTGGTTTGCGCATGGGCCCCGAATTCCCTTACGGACCTGAGATCTTCACCTCATTCTTCTCCACTACCGAGAAGGTATCCCTTGCTGCCGCTGTCGCTCTTGGTCGTGCTGCAGCTGGCAATGTTTCCAGCTACTTGCCTCAGATTCAGTCTAGCATGAGTCAAGGCAAGCAGTACCTACTTCTTCACACCATCAAGGAACTGCTACAACACACCGCCGCTGAGACAGAGGTTATCAAGTACTCGAAGCAGCTCTGGGATAGCATCATCACTGCCTCTCAAGTCGAAGACAACAAGGTTGTTGGTGCCGAGTGTATCGGCAGACTGGCTACGATCGATCCCGCTGCCTACTTGCCTCAATTGCAAGCATACCTAAGTGACTCGTCTCCTACCGTACGTGGTATGGTGATCTCAGCTCTTCGTTACACTTTCTCGGATACCGATCCTTCCTACGATGTTTACCTGCAACCCAGCATTGTACCTATGCTCACCACTATGCTCAATGAAGAAGACCTGAACAACCGTCGTCTTGCATTGACCACATTCAATTCTGCTGCTCACAACAAGCCTGATCTGATTCTGCCTCATCTTGACACCCTCCTGCCACTCGCCCTGAAGGAGACCGTCATCAATGCAGATCTCATCCGTGAAGTGTCCATGGGCCCCTTCAAGCACAAGGTTGATGATGGTCTCGAGCTTCGCAAATCTGCGTACGAAACATTGTACGCTCTGATGGAAACCGCCTTTGCTCGTGTTCCCATCTCTGCATTCTATGACCGTATCCAAGCAGGTGTTGGCGATGAACATGAGATCAAGATTCTGTGTTGTTTGATGTTGACCAAGCTCGTAAGTCTTGCACCAGAGGAGACTGTCCGTCGTCTTGAAGGACTGGCCACATCTTTCAGAGCAGTCCTAGCCTTCAAGCCTAAGGACACGGCCGTCAAGCAGGAATTGGAGAAGCTGGGAGAACACAACAAGGCAATTGCCAAGGTCAGCGTTATCATCAACAAGACCTTCCCCACTGAGACTACCGCCGAACACGCTCGTGCCTGGAACGACTACTGGGAGTGGGCCAGAAAAGACATGGCTTCGGTTGTCAAGAATGCGGAGGATGAACTCAAGGAAAAGGACCGCTAGGAGCCAAGCCTTGAATCCGAAGAGAAGTCATCTGATGAAGCTGCTTAGCAGACGCATCGCAGTATATCGGCTATGGTGGCACAGATGAGCCTTGAACAGGCTGGCGAAAAGAGGAAGAGGATCTGGGAAGAAGAAATGGAAGCAAAAAGATGAGGAATCACCGTAGCTCTGCAACGTTATTAACGAATACCAAGTTCTATCCATAATTGTCATTGAAGCAATGAATAAAAGCTTTGTCTAATTCTATACTTGACTTTTCAAATCCTCACACCAACAATCTCCTCCCAATCAGGTGTGACGACAAATTTGCCCCTGACCTGACCCAATCCCATAACTTCACCACCAAAAGCAGATTCGTCATGTTCTTCTTCCTTGCCTTTTGAACCTCCTTGCACATCACTTTTATCGTTAAACTTTGCGACCACCGCATCCTGCAAAAACTGCACGTCGGTTCCCATACCCACTTGCAGTGATGTGCCTCCCCAATCCAAAGTTGTTCTTCCACTAGCGTGAACACGAAGTTTTCCTACCAGGCCTGAAGGGAATGGCGAGTGCATTTGCCCAGCCGACTCTGGAATTTCTGGTTTTGAAGCTGCAGAGGCTGGAGGTTTTGAGGCAGTGGCGTCAACGTCGATGGCTGATGCTGATGATGAGGCTGCAGGAATCTTTTTCGATAGAGTGGGAGAATGGGGTTCTGATTTTACGGTTTGGGGTGCCAGAGAAGGGAGGATAGGAGGGAATTGGAAGAGGTAGACGCGGTCGGTGCGGCGGTCTGGTGGTGGTGCGGTGGTTGTGGGCAGAGAGGTACTTGCATCCACGCCTTCTGTTAGATCTTGCTCCTCTGTGGTAGTGGAAGATTCTCCCATTTTGACATCGCCTTCTGCGTCTGTTGGAGCAGAAACTGCAGAGGTTGAAGAAGGTAAAGTGATTTCTCCGAGTTCTTGACGTAGGATTTCGAGATCGAGGTGGTGGCGTTCCCATTCGCGGCGCTCTTCTACGGTCTGTAGGGCTGGTGCTTCGGTGGGTAGAGTGTGTTTTCTCGCCGCGGCTTTACCCTTTGCTTTGCGACGGGATTCGGGAGAGGCGGATTCCTTGATTGCAGGCATGTCGGAGGGAAGTGGTGCTGCTGCAATGGACGATGGATCGTTGTCGTCGTCTGTGGGTTCGGGCTTTATGGCTAGATCGTCGTCGGAGCTGTCTTCCCAGGCGCCTTTCCATTTCCTCTCGCTGCGGACTACTTGGACTTCCTTTGCGCGGGGTTGTTTGCTGCGGACGAGTTCTGGAGAGGCGGTGCGTTCTTTGGTTGTTGCTGTGTCTGCTGATGCTGCTCCGGTGGAAGTGTGTGAGAGGTCGGTGATGGCTGCTTTTGATTTCGAAGCGTCTGCGGCTACTGGCCTTTCACGCTCGCGGTGTTCGACGCGGTTGACGCGGATGGGGGCCATACCGGCATTGGTGGTTGCTGTGTCTTGCTCGTCGTCGCTGAGGAGATTGATAAAGTCGATATCCTTGCGTGGTCCTTCGTCTGCCTCGTCCAGATCCGAGGAGATGTAGCCTCCGTCTTCAATACCACCAACGTTGGCGTATGAATGACTTCCTCCTTCGCTCTTGATGCGAGGGCCTCCACCAGAACTGCTGCCTCCACCGCCTGATCCTCCAGAATAACCACCTCCACCGCTTCCACCGCCAAAGCCGCCTCCTCCTCCGCCCACACCTCTTCTTTGTCCACGGTATCCTGCATCAGCAGCCACCTGACCAGCCGAGAAAGGACCACTGGCAACAACATCTCTGATTGTTCTCTCACTGTCACCCATGAAACCACCTCTTGCTTTACCACCACCCCTTCCTCTTCCTCTGTCGCCTCTGCCTCTCCCAGCTCTCTTTGCATCTCTGAGTGCTGCTCTTGCTTCCTCAGCCTTTCTGAGATTCGCTTCTTTTTGCAGGGCGTCTCTGTCTTCTTTGCTTCTTCTCACGGCTTTGGGTGCGGGGACGATTGGTTTCTTGCCGCGCGAGGCTGAAGGTGCTGGTGAGGCTGATGCGCCGCCGCGACGGACTGAGGCTACGCGTTTGATTGCCGCTGGTGTTGGTGCTGGTGTGGCTTCTGTAATTGAGGTAGATGCAGTGGGTTCGGGGGCCATGTTTGCGACTGGGGCTGTTGTCATTTGAGCCACGGGAGCCGGTGTGGATGATTCAGCTGGTGCTGCATCGGTTGCTGGTTGTTCTGTTGGTGTCGAAGATGATGCCGTCGCGGCAGCGGCACCTCCTCGTCCGCCTCTACCACCTCTTCCTCGTGTGCCAGTTCCGCGAGCTCTGCCCGTAGCCGTCTTGGGCGGCATCTTGGTGTATTCGTGCCCTGGGCTGTTGTTGGGCGGGTGATATTGATCAGTTGGGCAATGCGATCCGGATGTCCTGAAATTATGGGTTTCGAATGTGACGAAGGTTCAGCGGTAATGGTCGAGTGCAATGCGCGTGGGAAAAAGAGCTTCGTAAATTTATCGAAAGATGCGAGAGCGGACTTTGCGGGGACAAGACACAACGCCAAGCTTCATGCTATATCAAGTCCCAGGTGGTCACCCTGTCTGTGCGATCACACCACCTCGGACTTGTACATTTTTGAGGCCCGTTGCTGTGAAGAGTCTCATACCTGCAACAAAACCATTCCTTCCCCAATCTATGGTGTGTTATCAGAATCTATGTCTACCGACAGACTTTATGAAGACATCCGAGGATAAGCTTCCCAAGCGGGGAACTACATCATCGATATGCGGTCCAATTACAAATGAAGAGGCATTGCTGAGATCGCCAACTAGACAGACATATATATATGATCCTCCCCCTTGAGAATTTTCATGTAGGCCTGTTTTTCTCACCCACATATCTCAATTAACACATCAGATCCCACACATTTATCATGGCCGACTACGCTCAAGTCCCTTCCACCGCAAAGGTCCAACCAAAGCCTTTCAAGGTGGAAATCGATGCCAATGAAATCCAAGTCATGAAGCATCTGCTTGCCCACTCTAAGATTGGTCCCGCAACATACGAGAATCAACAGACAGACCGCAGATTTGGTATGAACAGAGACTGGCTCATCAACGCAAAGAAACACTGGGAAACAACCTATGACTGGTATCCACCTCTTCCTTCTCTACCTCGAAACAGTATGAAAACTAACATGGACGTCCAAAACAGGAGAAGATGCGAAAACAACATCAACTCATTCCCAAACTTTACGATCCCCATCACCGATCCCGAAGGCTCAGACTTTACCATCCACTTCCTAGCCTTATTCTCCACTTCTGCAACTGCAATTCCTCTGGTCTTTCTGCACGGCTGGCCAGGAAGCATTCTAGAATTCCTCTCTATGCTTTCTCTGATCAAGAAACGCTACCCTGATCCTTCGACTCTGCCTTACCATATCATCGTTCCTTCTTTACCTGGCTATGCATTTTCCTCCTCACCACCTACAGACAGAGACTTTAAAGCCGAACACATGGCTCCAGTAATCGATGCATTGATGCAAGCTCTGGGTTTCAGCGACGGCTACATAGCTCAAGGCGGCGATCTCGGCTCCTTCATCGCCAGACAACTAGGCGTCGAATCTGCCTCTTGTAAAGCTTTCCACCTAAACCTCTATCAGCTTCCTGCTCCCTCAAACGCAGACTCCCTCCCCATCTCAGACGCAGAGAAAAAAGGATTAGAGAGAGGCAAAGCATTCAGAGATTCAGGATCGGCTTATGCAATGGAACATGGAACCAGAACAGCTACTATAGGTTTAACGTTGAGTTCATCACCATTGGCTTTATTGTCATGGATAGGTGAGAAGTTTTTGGAGTGGACGGATGAGGATCCAGAGGTGGATGAGATTTTGGATTCGGTTAGTTTGTATTGGTTGACGGATACTTATGCCCGTTGCATTTATCCTTACCGCAGTGTAAGTTCCGACTTCATCTCTTCTTTCTTTGCCATCATTGCTAAACATACTCTTCTCACAGCTCTTCGGCTCTCAATCTGGTCCCTCGAGTAAACCACGCTTTGCAAAACCCTCTGGAAAACCTCAAGGATACTCGTACTTCCCCTTCGAAATCTCTCCCACACCTATCTCTTGGGTCAAGGAAACTGGAAACTTTGTGCACGTCAACTCGCACGAAAAGGGAGGTCATTTTGCTGCTATGGAGAGACCTGAGGATTTGTGGTCGGATGTTGAGGCTTTTGTCAAGGAGGCTTGGGCTAAGAAGGATGGAAGCAAGATTTGAAGAAGAGAAATGTGAAAATATGAAGATGCAAGGTTTCTTGATTCTATGAGCAATGTGTATGTATGTATGCTTGTATAGGAAACTGTTTTCCTTTCCGATGACGGACTTCTAGCCATGTCCGGATAAGTTCGAGCGGAGTCTTACTGTAGCTAACGGTATTGGTGACCAGATCGACGTCCTTCACCCTTTCTTGGATATCTGCTGTCGTGATATCACATATGCCTGCTGCCAATCTCGTAGCAAATCTCGGTCTTCCCCTTGCCAGGCGAAGTCACCCTTTTCCCCTCTGATTCTCTTCGACTCGTCGATCAGAAGCCCACTTTACGCTTCTTGTTACGATTGCCGGTCTGTGGAGCCGCTGGTACTTCTTCCACAGCGATGTTAGACGAGCGTCTGCGCTTTGCCTTGTTCGCTTCGACGGTCTTCTTTTCCTTCTCGGCAGTGTTGTCGATTTTCTGCTTCTTCGTCTTCACCTTGCTGCCCGGAGCATCATCAACATTCTGGCGCTTTCCCATGACATCGTCATCGATCTTGTCAACGCGAGCTTTCTTCTTTGCTGGCAAGAGTGTCTCATGTGCAGGCTCAGCCTTGGGCTCCGGAGAGAAGATGTCAGAAGCAACAGAATCGCGCTTACGCTTCTTTGCTTCCTTCTTCTTGGCACGCTTCGCTTCTTTGGCTGCAAGGCGAGCTTCCACTTCTGCGTTGATGTCGTCTTCGTCAACAAGGCTTTGTGGTGCTGGAACTGATTTGGGAGTTGATGGTGGGAGATCTGTGTCAGCATTTTCTGAGCGAATCTTTGCTCTGATCTCGGAAGAAGGCTCGAGGGGCTGTGATGATTCTTTCGCAGCCTTGGTCTTGATAGTATTTCCCACTTCCTCGGGTACCTTGGTTGAACTCGAGTGCTTGAAAAATTTGCTAAGCTTCTTACCCTTGCCCTTCATAGTCTTCTCATCGGTAGCATCAGACGATGGAGTCTCTATGATTGGCGCTGATGTGTTCGAAGCATGCTTAGTCTTGGTCTTCTTCTTGCTGGGGAGGATGCTTTCTTCGTGCTTTCTTGACTTCTTGGACGATAGAACTTCT
Source organism: Aureobasidium sp. EXF-3400 (assembly GCA_024195585.1). Taxonomy (NCBI): domain Eukaryota; kingdom Fungi; phylum Ascomycota; class Dothideomycetes; order Dothideales; family Saccotheciaceae; genus Aureobasidium; species Aureobasidium sp. EXF-3400. The sequence continues at coordinate 99,495 of SWBL01000093.1, forward strand.
GGCTCCGAGTCAAAATCACTCTCTGTTGGTAGCGGAGGTGAATCTTCCTTGTCGACCTAGAGGAGTCAGTCAACCGAAGAATTAGAGGATGTATTTTTTGATTGATGTAGCAGCTCTAAGTTTTGTGCAGTAAATATGTATAGCGAGATGCACGCTCTCTAGATTATGAGACAGAGAAGAAGACGAACCGTGTGCCTGCATCGAAGTGATGCAGGAAAAGAAGAATGAGAGGTAGAGATAGCGTGACTTACATTGACATGTCCCAATTGCTCAACACCAGCGGCAGCATCCTTGATCTGACCAACGAGCGACGCAAGCTTGTTCAGGTTCTCTTTGCTCTTCTCATCGGTCTCATCGACATCACCACGCAACGTCTCGGCAACAGCCTCAACAATAGCCGCATGCGTTTGCAAACTTTTCGCACAAGACTCCAGAATCTGCAATTGTTCTCATCAGCAAACTGAACTACTATGTCAGAGAACCAAGCAGATAGAAACATACATCCTGGATCAAAGTCTCGAATCCAACAGGTGATTCCTCGGTGAGTCCTTTCTCGGCTCTATCACGCGCGGATCCAAGTTGTGCAGATGTGGTGTCGATTTCATCACAACCGGTACGCAGAGCCTCGAAGAGGGAGAAACGTGATACGCCCTTAGCAGCACGCAATGGTATGTCCATCTGAGGGCCGTCGTTTCCGGCCATTGTCGTTGGATGAGGATGATCCTCTTGTGGTGTTGATATCAAGTTGGTTTTCGGAGGAAAGTGACGCAAAAAGGGAAAGAAAAGCCGGCCGCATAGCTTATGGAGACGAGCCGAGCCGAGCAGCATGAAGCTCGACCGAAAGGGGTAATTGCTTATGCGTATCAAAAGCGTTGTCTATGCTCACGAGTCTGTCGCGTTCACGATGTTTTTGACCTCCTTTTCTGATTGAAGAAGAGATGTTCGTTCCGCGGCATAGAACTGAACGGCTCGACGATGACATCAGAGAGTTGCAGGACTGTGCTCATTCTCACTGCGATTGAGGGGTTCAAGAACGAGTGAAAGAGCGGCATCCAGTGAGTGAGCAGCAACGGTGATGCTGCAGTAGTCTGCTTGCATTACGACAGGCTTTTCCAACTCCAACACATGAGTGGAGGTGCTAAAACAAGTCATGCGGTATGACTTCATTCGCGACTATCCTTACTCCCGAGTCCTATAAACATCTTCTTGCTGCCCATACAGTTGTTACTCCAAAGTTCATTCATACCATACTCTTCATCTTCAGGACCACCTTCAATATGCATTTCTATCTGACTATCGCTGTGCTCGCCTTGCTTTGCGCAAGTGCACGAGCATATGACTATCTTGTAGTCACTGCATTGATCACGAACGCGGCAAACGAATCGGTGCTCGAGTGTTGGCGATTTGCAACACCATTGGTTGATTCGTCGGAACCGGGTATTGCTGGTAGTCTGAGGTTCAACTTCAACGCCAGCAGTGCTTCCTACACTATCATTCCACCCAGATTCAATGGCAGCAGACACAACAGTCCCACTCCTCAGGTATGTTTTGACTCGACACCTTTACCGCTTTTCTTGTGCTTATGTCGATAGCTCGTTGCGTACACGTCTGGACTGGCACACATCTCATTGCCGTCGTCCAATGATCAAGCTTGGTTCATCGGAGGAAGCCAGGGTTTGCTTGTCGCTGCTGATACGACTGGGGAGGGCCATATTACCGAGTACCCATCCGAGCAGTACACATCAGTGGTGACCATTCCATTCCCTGATGGCATGGTACCTGCTCACGAGAAAGTATCGTCAGGAGCTTGCCACTTCAGCAGTATCGGAGGAAGATCGCTTCAGGACAGAACGTGGCACTAAGCATTTACTCAAACTGGTTTTGGGGAAATGGCGGAACGTAGCCACGGCGAGTGAGGAAGCCTGCAAGACTTCTCTCGAGTTTCACGAACTGTACATTATCAGTAACGTTATCACGACTTTTCATGAATTGACTTACAAGCCCTTTTTCTTCTACGACGCCGTCTCTGATCCAGAAACCGTATGAGCCCATCATGTTTGCCATCATTACATCAGTGAAAAGTCTGTCTCCTACGATGGCGACCTGGGATGGATGTGTGACTCCTGTGTCAGGAGCGTTTCGAAGATACGATAGCACATCAGGATGACAGCCAGGTTTCTGTAAGTTGAGTCAGCCAAAGTCAAGTTGGGTGATGACAACATACACACCTTTGTGTTATGTCTGAGCACTTTGACTCCAGTGTTCTTCTCCAATAGATCTGCTTCTGCTCCAGTAGGATCTGACAGAGTACCGGCAGAGTTTGACACTATCAACAAACGAGATCCAGGGTATGCTTTGCGGAGTTCTTCGAATCGTTCCTACTAGATGATTAGACACGCTCGACATTGTATTTATAACCATGAGGACATCGGTAACATACAGTGTAGGGCTTGTAGACCTCGTTTTCTTTTGGTACAGCAAAGCAATTGTCCTTGTCGAGCACGACAGCCCTAATATCTACCTTCTTCTCACCATCTACTTTGGTAAAAGCACGAGAAAGAGGAATTGGGAGATGGTTGAAAGTGGCCACAGTATGATGAGGCAAGCACAGGGATGGATCTCTGAAGAGCCTGAAGAAACTCAGTGTTCCCGATACGTTCATCTTGATAGTTGAAACCGTGTCAAAAAGATAATTGACAACGCCTTACTTGATCGTAGTCGTCGCCGATAGTTTAATGCCAAGACACAGTAAGCCAAGGCCGCGCTCCGCCAGAAGCTCATGCGCATCGCAGTTCCGACTGGCGACGACTTTGATTGCTCCCAATTCATTCGACCACGACTTTTTCTCTCGGCGCATTCATCCTACGGCTCTCACGCCCTCTCTGCTATCCTCCACATCACACGACACAGTCTACACACGTTAGCCATGACTTCAACCATTGGAATCCCGATCAAGCTGCTCAACGAAGCAACCGTACGCGCATTTCCATCTTCTGTCGCATCGCGGAGAGCTCATGCTGATGGATATTATCACAGGGTCACATCGTTACCGTCGAAATCACATCTGGCAATGTCTACCGTGGCAAGCTACTCGAAGGTGCGACCTCCAGCATCTAGTGGAAAAGAGAAAGAGACAGGACACTGACGACATGACAGCCGAAGACAACATGAACTGCCAACTCAGAGATATCACTGTCACAGCAAGAGATGGTCGCGTATCACATCTGGATCAGGTTTACATCAGAGGATCGCACGTCCGATACTTTATTGTTCCGGACATGTTGAGGTTGGTAGAGAGCAATCAAGCTAGACAGGAGCTATGCTGACAAGTCTACAACAGAAATGCGCCCATGTTCAGAGCAAGAAACGTGCGTGGAAGAGGTGTTGGTCTGGCCAGAGGTCGTGCCACTGTCATCAGAGCCAGAGGCCAAAGAGGTGGACCCCGTGGATAAATGGGAACGGAAAGCATCTTGTCTTGATCGCAAACACGAGAAAAGGAGAGAGCCATAAGATTCATGTCAGCAGAGTACTTTGGCTGTAGATATGTCGCTTCGCGTGGTGGAGTCAGCCAGGGTTGCATCTGGTAGCAGCACCCAGACACGGCGCAAAGGACTCGCACCAAGCCCGAAATCTTGAGTCACTTCCACGGCCCCTACAGACAGGCGCAGAAGGAAAGGACGACTCACATTAGACACGAGTCACGTGGTTGGCTGATGAAATAAACAATTCCAAGCTCTCTCTCTCCAGCTTTGACTTTCCCTTCATTTCTCCATATCTCTCTATCGTATTGTGAACATGCACTTGCCAGAAACAGCAATGGAGATCAAACACCCACGTCGCATACTCGTCCTAGGCAGACCAGACAGCGACATTTCTCGCGTCGTCAAAGGTAAACACTTCTCCTCCTCCGTGTACCTCCACACATTTAACGGTAGTGTAGGCTCATCAATGCGATAGATCTGACGGGCTCTGCACCCACCCCGGACCCATCTACGGGCTCACTCGCCGGGGTAACTCACGAGTGGACCGTCAAGACTCCGTACTACACAGCCGCCATCCCCATCTGGATCGATGAAATCACCGACGTCGACGCCTGGAGGGCCGAATTCTTGAAACCCGAGGCCAAAGAGGTTGTCGATGCCTTGGGCGCATGGATCTACTGTTTCGACAACGGAAAGCAAGAGTCGGGAGATGAAGTCACCATTCCTGAAGACGTGGAGAAGACCATGAAGGCCGTGAGCGAGGTGGTGGAGAGGGCTTGTGGTATGATGTGGGATGGTACGCGACTTGCCGTCGACCTCACATCTTCCAACAAAGACAAATCTACCGTTGTAGCTGAAGAGCTAGGTCTGGATCTTGGGTTCGAGTATATTCACATCGATGCGACAGGCAAGAACGAATACGGAGAAAAGCTCGGTCTAGAGAGGGCGAAAGAGGCACTTGAAGCAAACGAATGGTCTGCGTCGGCCATCGGAGATGAAGATGATGAGGAGGGAATTGGAGGCATGGATGATGAGCAAGTACAAATGAATGCTGAGCTTTGGGGTTTGAAGGCCTCTTTGCTGGATCCGGACAACGAAGGAGATGAGAATGAAGGAAGTGCTTTACAGCTTGAAAGCGTGGAACAGATGATGAGTCAATTGATGGCTATCAAAGGTACGATGAAAGCATGATGTTTCTGCGAACAGTGCTAATGACATGACAGAGACTACTGCTGGTATGCCAGAGAACGAGCGGAAGAGGTATGCTGCTCGAGCTGTTGACGATCTTATGAAGAACTTTGATTGAGGCGGAGGAATATATGAAACTCTATGGAGTTCAATGATGATAAGCAACTAACGACACGCCGATATGTATCTGCTCTATAACATCCAACACTCGTCCATAGTCGAGGCTTTGGAAGTGCAATGATGATGGTTTCAGATATAAGGCGTCCACGCTTCGGGATCGATGAGTGCCCGAAATCTTGACACGACCCTCAAAATCCGACATTGGGACATGTTCTTTTTGTACACAGCGTAATGAGGTGTCTTTGTTCAGAGTGAAGATGTGCCTGTCCATCTTGAACGACAATCACATGCATGCGCGGAGTTTAGGCTCAAAAGCCGACCCCGCGTTCTGGGACAGGTGCATGGCGCGCACAGACAACAACAAACAGTTGAAGTCGTCGCGACTGACACTTTTTTGATCAACCGCGACTCGACAAGATATTCATACACAATCACTGAATTTATAGAACGCTGTACATCTGGCAATGTTGTCGTCGCCGCCTCCGCCTGCGCCGCCACCGCACCGCAATGCCCACGGTGATGAGCCCGATCAAACTCAATATTCTCTGGATCTGGACGCTTTGAACCTCGATGATGAACCCAGCGCTCTGGACTCGCCCAGCGTCCATCGCGTTGTTGACAAGATCCATAGTGATGACATCGATGGTCCGACAGACTTTACTGTCAATCTAGCCAAATACTTCAGAGGGACTCCACGTAAACAACCACTACCGGCATGGGAAGAGCAGCAAGATCTGTTTGACGAGACGACCGCAGACTTTTTGACAAACTCTTCGCCAGATCCCTCTCACAGGTTCGATCGCAGTACTCAGAGCGAATCTGGTGCAACCGACACGACCCCTCGTCATGACCAAGGTGCCCTGGAAGACCCAAGAAAGAACATACTACAGCCCACCGTCGAGGACTATCACTCCGAGCTCACACCTGGTCGTCCTGCTTCTGCCAACCTCATTCCCGATGCTGCTCAACGACGATCATACTCTACTTCGCGCCTGCGCCAGTCTCAGAACCAGAGACCCTCGAGTCCTCCCACCATCGACTCTATGCGATCAACCATGGCCTACTTCGACAGCACACCCAATCAGAAACCCCATAGTCTATATCAGGAGTTGCAGAAGTTGCGCGCACTCAATGAATCCCTACAGACTCAGCTCGACACGGAACGCGCCTCTCGCCAGTACCAGCGATCTGATCGCTCACAGAGCAGAGGTCGTTCTGAGGATGCAAATGAGTTGAAGTCGCTACAGAATGGGCTGAAACGCTTGCGCGAGCAGTCTCAAAGCCATCAGAGCCAAATGCAACAACTTCGATCTGATCTGGAACAATCAAAGGCAAACGAGAAGGATGCTGTTAAGCTTGCAGAGGATCGCGCAAAAGAGTTGGATCAGATGCACGATAGTGAGGATGCTGAGATACACAACTTGCAAGTTCAACTTGGTCAGGCTCGTGATGCTGAGCGGCAAACACACAGTTCGCTCGACAAAGTCAAGGATGAGCTCAAAGCAAGAGACAGCCTTCTTGCAGATGTCCAGAGTCAGCTGAAGCAATCGCAAGCCAATCTTCGAGAAACTGAGAATGATATGCAAGACCTGAAGACTTGGAACGAGGATCAGCGCAAAGCAAAGACCAATGAGCTTGAACGTGTGCAACGGGAATTGGCTGACGCACGAAGAGAAATTGAACAGGCGAAAGATGACCAGGAGGAGGATGTTGCCATCAAGTGGTCCAAGGTCGACACGGATGATACACCCCTATCATCTGGAAAGCAAGAAGAACTCGAACGCCAGATCGCAAGTCTGCAGGCTCAGCTGGATGATATGCGCAAGACAATCGACGTCAAGGACAAACTCATCGCAGACCTCAAGTCTCAAATCAAGGACGACTTGACTAGCGATAATCTCAAGAGACAGCTACAGGAAGCTCAAGATGCACTCGAAGCCAAGGAGAAGGCCGTACAGGCTGCTCATGAAGATGCCGATACGAAAGCAGCAGACATGACTCGAGGACTCGCACAACAACTGCAGCAAGCAAACCAGCGACTTGCAGCTTACGAGGCCGAGAAGAATCACAGCAACGCAGATACAACCATGGGACAACTAGAAATACAGCTACAAAAAGCACGAGGCGAACTCGACTCTGCCCTGCAGCAACATGCCTCCGACAAAAACGCATGGGCAAGAGCAGACAGCGAAGCCCAGCAATCCCAAGGCAACATATACTCCCAGCTGAAAAAAGAGCAAGAGACCCGCAAAAAGGCTCACGAAGAGATCCGTTCTTTGCGAGAAGAGTTAGACATACTCCAACACTTCTCGCGCATCGAAGACAAGACATCCTCTTCGACACCACTCTCAACACAACATCTCGCCGACTCCCTCCGCAAAGACCTTCAAGCTTTAAAATCCACACTCGAGTCCCAGCAAAAACAACATCATGAAGAGATAGAACGGCTTCGTAACTCCTGGACTGCAGCAACACCATCACCACAATCTGACTCTGCAGCTTTGCAAACCCTACGAGCAGAACACCATCGCACAATTTCACTCATCGAAGAAGGAATGGCTAGCCTCCGTACCTCTCGCGATACCCTATCTTTGCGCGAAAATGAACTCACCACCACCCTCTCTTCCACTCAAGCAGAATTGCAAACTGCCACAAATTCACTGGTCCTCATTGAAGCAGATCTAGCCGCCAAGACTTCTGAACTTTCAACTCTTGCTCTTTCTTCTTCAACTCTGGAACAGAAACTTCTTGCCTCAACAACAGAACTTGCAGCAGCAAAAACAGAATTATCAGACCTCCACGCACTGAATTCAGATTTCGACGCAAAGGTATCTGTAACCCTCAACAAAAGAGAAGAGTTCTGGAGGAATAAAGTTAAAGTGTTGAAAGCAAGGGTGGCGGAATTGGAGAGTGAGAGAAAGGGTATGGTGAAGGCATTGATGGGATATTGGGGTAGAGAAGAATTTGGTGGTGAGGAAGTGTATGATTTTGTGGATGATTGTGAGGATGCAGGAGATGGTAAAGGGAAAGAGGGCAAGAATCAGAAGTTTAGGTATAGGTTTGCTGGGAGGTGAGAGGGGGTTGGAGAGGCAGGGTGGTTATGAATTCATGACTGAATGGGATGTATCTTTCGCCGTTACTTTACTCTATGGGCGTATGCAATTTGCAACAATCATGACGATACAGCGAGAGTTGGGGTCGTGAGAGCAGATGAAGCGGCCGCTGAGTAGAGCAGCAAATTGGATGGATTTGGAGGTTTTGCGTTCTGAGGGTGTCGAAGTCGAAGGAGCCGACGATGATGGAGGTGAATTGTTTTCAGCCTGAGATTACCTTTTCTGTTTCTGATCTGATGACTAGGGAATCGAAAGGAGGAAAAAACAAGATACTTGCACTGGTGATGGCGGAATCAGGTACATGAGCACCCAAAACTATCTATAGGTGTTGAGTGACTTCGCATAAAGTCTTCAGATATCGCATTCCACAGTCGACTAGATCAAAAGTTCAATAGCTCGATCTTTCTTCAAGATAAATGTAAACAGACCAGAAAAAGACTGACAGATTGATGTTAAGAAAGGAATATTGAGTATTTCTTGCAAACTTGCAGCTAAAAGCTTTGTGGGTATATATCAAGAAAAACAACAAAAAAATCGGTTGTTTTTGAGGAGAAGAGAGCAAGCAAGAATCAGAATAAAAACGCCCCAAACCCCTAGACATTAGCGTAAAAACACAATGCCAGCAAAGCGTATTTGGTAATGGTGAGAAACAAATCCTGGAAACATCCACAAGGGCAGGATGAACTTCCGAGACGCAATCCAAACGAAAAGCGTAGTGGTCCGATGAGGCACAGAGATGTTGAGTCTTCTCATCGCCATAGATCCTGTCGACTGCCAGCACGCTTATGACCACCACTGCCCTCAGAACCAGGAATCTTCGGTGGAGGCTTGAGCCAACTGCCACGGCTCCCAATACCACCAGCGCTGCTGCCAACACTGGTACCCATGGTAGCCAGAGCAGCAAGAGCACCACCTCCACGGCCAGGACTGCTACTGCCCCAGCTGCGAGATTCGTGGCCGGCTGATGATCGCGGTCGTGTTTCTTCTTGTGGAAGTGCCAGGAAACCGCCATACCCGTTTCCGACAATGACACTTTTGCGTGCGTCGCCGCCGAAACCGCCTTGTGCCCATTGAGGACCAAGGCCACGAGCGGAACCGTATGAGCTTTGCGGACGTCCACTGCTAGCTGACCGGTTACGGCCGTGTGACGGAGGTGGTGGTTGGTAAGCTGTAAAGGCCCATTCTACCTCATCTAGACCCTTAGAGAAGACTTCAAGAGGCTGGTGCAAGCCACGTGGAGGGTTCATGGCTCCAACGACACTCTGGCGCTGATTACCGCCACCATCCATGAAGGGTGTGGGAGGTGCAGGTAGTAACATGATCTCAGCAAAATCGGGATCACGAACGTAGAGCTGCGAAAGAGCTGGTAAACCATTGGCATGTAGCGACTGAGCCAGATATGCGTAATATGAAGCAGCGGGTTTTTGTAGGCCATGGGCATCTTCTGAATCCGTGAGTTCGAAATGGAGGACTTTGAGAGAGATGGACTCGAGAGGTGGCAAGTCGTTGAGCGAGAGAGCGAGAGAGTTGGAGACGGTTTCGATGATGGAGAGGGAGTGCAGAGAGGAAGCGTCGAACAAGAATTGGTGTAGGTGGACAGGGTCGATACCAGTGCCGTTCAGTGAAAGGTCGTACAGGGTGTTGCGGTTGAGTGGTTTTTCGAAGTAGATGCCCATACCCTCGGCGGTGATTCTAGGAGTATTTTCCAAGGCTAGCGTGTGCAGAGCAGGGAAGTCTGGGAGCATGGGAGATTGGTAGAAGATGGTGTCGTCCAGCCACGGCAGGTCGGTCATTGTGAGTTCGCGCAGAGCTGGTAGGGAACCGAGAACAATACGCAGCGTGCTAGGCTCAACGTGAATACCCGAGATCTCGATGATCTCCAGCGATTGCCAGTTGCGACGTGCGAGCTGCTCGAACGAGCCTTCTGAGCCTTGTCTGTAACTCATCTTGCGAATATCGGGACAGCGTGCCTGTAGCTCATGGACCAAAGGCATGCAGTTCGGATCGCCATTGAAAGCTCCATCAGGCAGATCAACGTATTTCAAGTTGGGCAGGACGGATATGGTGCGGGCAAGGTCGGCCTTTGCTGTTTCTCGCGTCATGTATGGTAGCTTGAGCATAGTCACGCCGTGTCCCAGGTTGGGGTTTTCTCGTACGGTACGGCAGAATAGCGCCAGTCTGATGGTGGGAACGTCGCCAGACTCGATGGGGGCCTTAAGGAATGTCTTCTTCTGTCTCTTCTCGGCGAGAATCTCCTCAAGCTCGCAGTAGTGGACGGCATCGATACGGACGCTGCTGTACCTGGACAGAGGTCAGTCCTGTAATATGCCGTTGTAAAAAGAGCTTACAAGACAGTGGCAGCGGCGTTATACCATCGGCGGCAGACTTGACCTGCCTTGGCCAAATCTCTCAAGTCGCACAACATACACCCCTCGCCGATGGTGGACCTCTCACTAGGCTCGTATGTCGTGTCTTGGGTATGCGGCGCGACCTGCACCATGATCTTTGTGAGAATGTCATTGGGGAGTTTGGCAGCAAAGTCACGTCCAGGTCGAACAGCAAGGGGAGATCTTTTCGGACTGTTATTGCTGCTTTCGTGCTTGTTATGTGACTTTGCGCGAAGATGCTTGAAGAAGCCCATGACTGCGGCTCTGTCTTTTCGCGTAGCCTGGAGTTGATTGAAGTTTAGGAGGGAGCGCGTCTCTCAGAAAGCCATCTTCCTCAGATACAGAGAGGATTGCCACGGACCACTCACAGGTGGTTGCACCTGGAAATACCGATACGCGCGCCAGCCCCTTTTCCATTCCTCGTAACAAACCCCCGCACCACGCCAACCCTGTTCCTGTCTGGCCGGTGTCAGTCTGAGACGCTGCGCACGGACCCAAACCTTGACACGTCGACCCTCCGACACGTTTCAACGTTTGAAACATGACAAACAAGACCATAGGAAGACGGTGTATTTCATGGCATCGCTACTCGTGCCACCATGCTCTACCAGGCTACTATTCAGCTCGCTTTCCTCCATTACGCAACACCTTTGCCGCGGCAATTTCTTGCTCTTCTGACGCGCTGCTTGCTCCTTCGCCTCCTGATCCTGATCCTGATCCAACAAGATCCTCATCATCTTCTTCATCAGACTCCTTCTGCTTGGGGGCCTTGCCATTACCATCGCTATCACTGTTTGGCTTACTTTGTGAACGGTCATAGCTTCCGTCTCTTTCATCTTCCTCAACTGTGACACCGTGGTCCTCGTCACTCTCGTCGTCATCATCATCGTCGCCTTCGAGTGGATGAGGTATCTCGGACTTTCTGCGGCGCTCAAAGTCTTGAGCGTGTGATGCGCGCAACAATGTACCAACTCTGGTGATTGCTCTGACCAGTGGTGATGCTTCGTGCGACCCTCCTTTTCTGCGTTGGCGGATAGAGCCTGATGACAGATCAGTGTTGGACGCTCTACGTGCTGGATCGACTCCAGTCGCTGTTGAGGGTGTAAGTGTGACGCTGCCAGGCCGTTGTGCTTCGACGTCTTCTGAATGTCTGCCTTGGACATCTTCTGCTGGCTCTGCTTCTGTTTTGAGTTTATCGACTTCGTATGGAAGAGGCACATCTCGTGATGCACGGTAGCGGCTGACACTGTGAGCGTGTTAGCATTCAATTTGCCATCTCCATGTTCTTGCGCAACATACTTTGTGCAATGTTCGTTTTCCACTCTGAACAGTTGCCACATGCCTCTTCGGAGGACCTCGGAGAGGGCTACCAGGAACGCGACTTTGGTCGAGTGCTGGACATCATGCCCATAGATAGCGTAAAAGATCCAATTGAAGCGGAGGATGGGATCAATTACGATCGCAGCGTAGTACCACCAAGCGTATTTGAAGCCAAGAGTGTTTCGCAAGAATGGATGCTTTGCGTATGGGTCCATCAAACTCCAGTCCATGACAACATCCCAGACGCTGCAGTAGACGGCGTTGATAGTTGCCCAGAAGATGAACAGTATCCGCAATTTTTGGTTCTTGTTGTGACGCCACAGACTCAAGCACATGTAGTAAAGAATAGTACACATGTACTTTCCAAAGTTGGCCATGTGAGGGAAAAGACTTCGTGTGTCGGCATATCTGCGAAGACACTGGAGAGCACGCCAGATACCGGGAAGTGCGGTGAAAAATCCAAGGAGTCGAGAATGCGAGGAGTTACATTGTGTAGGGTTGTTCCAATCGACGGCGTAGAGACAGAAGAAGAGCTCGATATTCTGTACCAAAGTCAGCTGCTTGTCTCTTCGATTCGTACAACAAGACTTACACCAAGAGCGTATGTTAGCGAGCAGAACATGTCGCCCAAGAAGAAATCTCTGAATTCAACGGGAAAGAAGCCAGCGAGCAGTAAACGCCACTACATATGTCAGCATAAGGACCACATCTCAGAAAGTGTGACTCACGTTCGAGTAAGCAAACCACAGACGACTACGGTGGTAGAAGATAGGGAACGGGTTGAAAAGAATGACACCCGAGACAGACACGAGAGCTACTGGCCACCAGATGTAGAAACTGTCGTCCGCGAAGCGCTTGAAGTTGAGCCACATGAACAGTCCGAGGAAGAAGCCAAGAATAGCAGGTATCTAAACCAAAGTCAGAGGGGATTGCGTGTCAGAGTCGAAGAACCTACTTCTGTGAGTTGCCGCCAGTCGACATGATGCCGAGTGTCGAATTCGAAGATGAATGAGTAGTTGACTTTTGATCGCGACCATACTCGGCATGCGCCACAGAAAAGCAGCGAAAGGAACCACATCAGGAAGTAACCACCATAAATCTGTGCAGTATATTAGCACGACATCGAGTGAATCGTCATGTAGTCCACAACATACCTGCAGCAAGAAAGCCGTGTGTGAGGCCAGTGCAGGATCTGGACTCCACAGTAGCTCAGTACCGTAGACGAGACCTTCGATACCAAAGACACAGCCTGTAGCCAGAAGCACTCCGTTACGGAACACACTGCCGGTATAGTCTCCCATTCTTGCAACTTTGGCACGCAACTTGCCCACTGCGACCTTGTGATTACCACGTTCGAAGTAGCGAGCGTACATGTCTTCAACAGCTTGAATGTGGCCGTCCACGACCGAACTGGTGACAAAGTATGCATCGTTGACCTTCTCGGCCATGTATCGACCTGATGGCCGAGCATTGACTGTCTTGTCAAATTTCTTGTTGATCTTGCGAAAGGCTGTTCTGTTCAGTAGAGCGTATGACTTGAGCAACTCCAAGCCTCTGTAGTATTCGGCCAAAGCAATCTTCAGCTTGCGCTTAGCAGTCCTATAAGGCACCTCTGGATGACCGCTCTTGCGAGTGTAGTCTCTGAGGTCCTCCATTGCGCGAGGGCCACTCGGAGTGCTCAATTGTTGCATTGCTTCGAAAGTCTTTCCTGATTGCGGGACCCTTTTTCTACCAGGAATGCCGTTGATAGCCTTGGCCCAGTTGTTCTTGACATTGCCATTTTTCTTGATGAGGTGAGAGTCTTCTCCCCCGAGGGTGCTGTTCCTGGAAACGCCGTTGGACAGGAGCTCGGTGCTGTTTGACGGGCGCTTGGTCCGAGAAGTTGCGTAGAGAATCTCTTCCATACGTTGGTCACGCATGATGTGAAGCTGCTCTCGTAGAATCTTGAGCCGCTCGGTAGCTTCGTCTTCCTTCGACTTGTAGAAATCCTCAATCTTTCCCATCTCTTTGTCCAGGAACAGGAAGAACTGCGACTGGCGGACATCAATCTCCCGGTATGCTTCGAGGGCAATGTCGTCCTGAGAGGGGTCGCTGCCACGAAGGCCACTGAACATTCTTCGGGTGGGTGGTCGGGTAGGTTGGGCATCGTCAACGCCGGGCATAGAATTGACTCGTCTCGGCTGGAAGACACTCCTGTATCTAGAAGGAAGAGCGAAGCTGGGGTGTTTCGGAGTGGTTTCGCCGACCTGGTAGGCGCTACCAGAAGACTCTTGTCTCATGGCGCTGCGACGAGCTGGGGTGCCTAAAGCAGGGTCAGGCAGTCTCAATGACCTGCTCGAGTCTTCACTCTTGCGCGGCGCCTTGGAAGGAGTCGCAAGGTTTGGCGGAGAGCCAATGATACTCCCATATCGTGTCATGTGTCTTCCGTCGCCGTGTATCTGTAGAGGAGTGCTTTCTGCATCTTCTGCGCCTGGAATGGGTACGGCGGAGGTCGTCGAGTCATGTTGATTGTCTTCTGAGGTGCGAGGTACAGCACCCAAGTCACCACTGCTGGCTCTTCGTCCATTGGTCTTGGTCGCGGTTCGGTTTAGGAAGGCGTAGAAGGGGGCTTTTCCGAAAGTCGCAAGCGGCGAAAGATCGCGTCGTCCATCGGGCTGGTTTGTTCGTTCGACCTTCTGCAAAGCGCGGGCAACAGCCTTGAGCTTCTTCTTGCCTTGCTGCTCGTATATCAGCTCGAATGCTCGTGTTGCCGTCCGCGGCGCGGCTGTATTGAAGCGCGAACCTTGTAGTCGAGATATTTAGCCCGCCATTCAGGTACCAAGTCAGCCTCCAACTCTCTACCGAATTTGTTAGTCTGTGCCATGATGATTGAGCGCGTGTCGATGCGTCTTACTTAGCAAACTTCATAGTTGCTCGTGTGCTTCTCAGGGCCTCATAGTAATGGCATGTACTTGTGGCACAGAACCGGTTTGGTTAGGTCCTTATCTCTGTATTTTCCTGATTGTTTGATCTTGGTTTTTACTTGGTTTCCGGGCGCAGCACGCATTGGCCAAGCACTTCAGATTCCCTTTCCCCGCTGACGACATCGTGATGGCTGCACGCCTTGCTATTGGCCAGGTCCTGGAAACCTCCATATCTCATCGTTTTCACATGCATGTTAGATGGTATGTTGTTGATTCAGGTCACAGAACGTGGAACATCGAAGGAGTAGGTATGATTGTTTTCATTTGGACTGCCTATCTGCAATCTTTGGTATTCATGCTTTGTTCATCATGCATTCGTGCCTGTGCTCTTCATTGAGGCCAGGTTGAGTTGTTTAGTAGTTGTCGTAACCACCGAACTGCTGCTGGAGGTGCTGGGGAGGACCCTGCTGGTTGGGGTCGTACTGGTCGTACTGGCCGTACTGTCATGCATGTCAGCTTGTGCTCTGTCAGGACGAACTTGTATCAACATACCTGGTCATCGTAGAGAGCCTCAGCGTTCTTCTTGGCCTGGTGCTTGGCCTTCTCTCTGTCGACGTAGTCGAGACCCTTGGTCTCACAGAGCTTGTCGACCTCAGCACCGGCGAATGAGGCAATGAGCTCCTTGGCGAACTCGTGGTTGACAGGCTTGCCCTCCTTGCGCTGTCTCTCCTCGAAGGCGTGCATGGCAGCGAAAGAGGCACCACCAGCGAGGACCTCGTGGGAGAGCTTGCCCTCGTGGTCGTCGTTGTAGGCCTGGTTGTAGGCATCGGAAGATTCACCTGAATGTTGTTAGTCTTGCTGATGGATTATGCTGGCCTTTAGATGTTTCTTACCCCAGCCGAACATTGTGATTGATTTGATGTGTAAAAGTTTGGTTTGAGAAGTTGTAAGTGGTGCAATGAAGCGTTAGTTGATGGAAAGGAAAGAAACAGAGCAGAGAGGGGTCGTTGTAGAGCTTTATACGCGCCTGCTCACTACTGAAGGAAGCTCCGCCCGACGGCAGCTGCCCCACCTATTCGCTCACAGCTCTCTGGACTAACACGAGCTTCCATGATGTGGCCTCACCTTTCCCTTCTTCGGTTACATGATGACGCGGCTGTCCCTGGATCTTGTCGGTGAAACGAATAGCCTAGATCCTCACGATCCCAAGCCAATGACGAAGCGGGGCTAAACCGTCACTAAGAATACACTGCCCAATCTCAGAGCGGGCCCCGTGTTGCCTCTAGAAGTGGAAACAGGAAGCTGCATGCAGCAGAGCGTCAAACAGCGTCACTCACAATCTCACAGACATACGTCTTTACAAGCTCGACCATTTCCCATGTCGATCTCCTTCGGGGCGAACGGCAGTTAAGCGTTTCCAAGACCGGCTAAGCATCGTCGGACAGGGCTTGGGCTTGGCCAAGAATGTTCTGTGGAGTCGGTCTCGAGCACCGCCACGAATCAGCCACAACAGCAGATTCGAGAAACAGAAGCGAGGGGAAAGCATCAGGGAAAAGCAAAAGTACACATCAACAAATACCGATAACAAATCAGTGGTCCACCGCACATGACCAGTATGTCGACCAGCAAGAGACTACCCAAGACCTCAGACTTTCCATCTCCATGGACTCTGACTGTGTCCCCTCGTAAGTCTTCGTACTTCGCTCTTCTGGCGTAATGCTCATATCCACTTCTTCGAAACGTCCATTCACCGCCTGATTTCGCGCACGCCACGGACCACATCGACATCATATGTTCTTGACTAACTCACCACCCAGCTCCGAGCTCGCAACGACCGACCAACGTCCTCATTCTGCTCCATGGCTTGGGTGATGCTCATCTTCCTTTTGCCCAGCTTGGCACGCAGATGAATCTTCCTGAAACAGCATGCATCTCCATCAAAGCTCCTGAACCACTTCCGTTTGAAGCTTCATCTTTCCATTGGGGAGACGATGTCATTTTCGACAACACGGTCGGGACTATCGATCCTGACGGTGGCTTCAAGAAAGTGGTTCCGAGACTGATCAAGGAGGTCATTGGAGATACCTTGATCAAGAAATGTGGCTACCAACCCCGTGAGTTGATGCTCTTTGGATTCGGTCAAGGTGGCATGGTAGCTCTCAATACTGCAGGTAGGTCATACACCTTGAAAACAGAGCCTGGACAATCTTGACATGCCTTTTAGTAAGTATGGAGAAAGAACTAGGTGGAGTGATCAGTGTCGGAGGCCCCTTGCCCAGTGAGACCCCTGCCTCTCTCTGCCCCAAACGCAAGACTCCAATCTTGGTTTGCTCTGGCAGTGACAGCCCTTGGGTCAATTCGTCAGGCGAGGACAAGCTCAAGGCAGTATTCGAGTCGGTCCAGCTCAACCGCTACAAGAGATCTGGAGACACGATGCCTAGAAGTCGCGATGAGATGTATCCCATCATGCAATTCTTCGCCAGGCGTCTCAAGAGCTCCGCAGGCGTTCCAGAGGGCAGTGTTGAGCTTACAGCTTGATCTTCCTCGCTCGCTTCTCGGTGGAATGATGGCCCGAAGATCAGGGTTGTAACAGCGACTACCTTTTCTCGACCAAAATGAACAATGTAGCTCCTTACAGACAGAATATCGAACTCTGGCTGAGCTCTCTAGAACTAACCCCTTTTATCGTCACACTCATTGTGTTTGTGCTTGAGAATTTTGAGGTTCGGTTGTTATATGGCCGAAACTCGAACTTTCCGCGAGATCAGACGAAACACTGAGCTCGATCACCAGCCAACCCACCACGGTTGTCAGATTCAACGAGGACATGTCTAGAAACTCAAGAGCTCTACGAGGTCGTATCTTTTCTGAATGTTTCTTGACCTGGACGACACATGACTGCCATACTGGTTGAGTGCCGTATTAAGTGGAGGTGGTTGAGGTTGATGATATCCTGGTGTTGCCAACGTCGCGTCATCCACCCCTCGATGTCGTGATCAGTCAATCCTCCTCCAAAGTATCCTCAGAAGTACACAACAACCAATAAGAGCTTTCTTCGACTCAAGCACCCTGTGTCAAGCTCATCAATTGCTTGTTACAGCCATGTTATTGAGTCCGGTCAAGTACGGAAGACCCGCTATTCAGCTCGACATGCCGGGAAAGATGTAAGTACCGATGCATGGCTTTTCTTCCTTAAGAAAAGATGTAGGTCCTTTGTTTGTGTCTCTCTTGTTGCTGTACTTCGATCGTTTCTCGAGCGCCTCCCACAACCATGTCCGAACACGACCGGAAACCCCAGGCAGACCCCTACGCCGAAGAAAGAATATCTCCAGCCGCAAGCGCCGACCTCGATGCCAGCTATGAAG
The DNA here is from genome assembly GCA_024195585.1 of Aureobasidium sp. EXF-3400. NCBI lineage: Eukaryota > Fungi > Ascomycota > Dothideomycetes > Dothideales > Saccotheciaceae > Aureobasidium > Aureobasidium sp. EXF-3400. The sequence goes on from SWBL01000093.1 coordinate 117,373, forward strand.
CCTATAAAAGCCATGAGGGCTCGCCAATCGACCCTGCAGAAGCAAAGAGAGTGCTAAGAAAGATTGATATGCGCATCGTTCCTATTCTCTTCGTGGTCTACCTTCTCCAATATCTCGACAAAAATTCGTTGAACTTTGCTGCTGCGTATGGATTTCAAAAGGGCACGCATCTACATAAGCAACAATACTCCTGGTTAGGTAGTATTTTTTATTTTGGCTATTTGTGGGCGCAGTTCCCCGTGAGTAAATGCCTTTGCAAGCGCATCGAATTCCCCTCGCTAACGATGTCGTGGTGGTAGGGTGGTTGGTTGTTGCAAAAGTTGCCCATTGCGAAGTTCCTCGGCACGACCACTATAAGTGAGTGGCTACCTCTAGGACCGGTCGATCCCAATTGCTGATACATATGGCTATAGTCTGGGGTGTCATCCTCATCACCACACCGGCATGCACCAACTTTGCTGGCGTGGCCACCAATCGCTTCCTGCTGGGTACCTTTGAAGCTGTTGTGAACCCTGGCTTCATTCTCATCATGGGTAAGACTCTTATTACTTCGTATTCGTTTGACTTGAGCTAATGTCTCCTTAAGGTATGTGGTGGACTGCCGCTGAACAACCCCTCCGTCTCGAAGCCTACTACTGCACCAACGGCATAGCAACTATGGTCGGTGGCCTCCTGGGCTACGCAATCGGACACATCACCACTGGATCCCTCGAACGCTGGATGTATGTGTTCATCATCTTCGGTAGCGTCAGCATCGTTTGGGGCTTTGTGGTCCTCCTCTTCCTTCCCGATCTACCTTCTACCGCAAAGTTCTTGACCGAAAGAGAAAGATATGTTGCAGTGGAGCGTGTGGCTACAAACAGACAAGGAGTCAAAAACACACATTTCAAGAAGTATCAGTTGTTGCAGACATTGAAAGACCCAAAGACTTGGATCTTGTTCGTTATGGCTGTGGGTGCTCAGGTGCCTAACTCTGCTATTACGAGTGTAAGTTCTTCTGTCCTCCTCGCAACCCCTTGATCTCAGAAAAAGCTTGAACGGACAGTCCCGCTGACTCAAGGCACAACACAGTTCACCTCCATCATCGTCGGCTCCTTCGGCTTCGACACCCTCGGCACACAGTATCTGCAAATTCCGGGAGGATTTATTCAATTTGCTGCTCTCCTTGGTGGTGGATTCATCTGCTCTCACTACCCCAACTCTCGCTGCATCGTCATGATTGTTGCAAATTGCATTTGCATCCTCGGAGCTGCAATGCTGGTCGGTCTACCTGCAAGCAACAAATGGGGTAGATTGGTAGGCTTGTGGTTATGCTATTTTCAAGGCTTGGGATTTAGTATGAGTTTGACGATGGTGAGTAGTAATGTGGCTGGGTATACGAAGAAACAGTGTACGGGAACGATTTTGTTTGTGGGGTATTGTGTGGGAAACATCATTGGTAAGTTTTTGTTCTTTCTCATTGCGCCTTGTATCTCTATTATCATTCAGATGGCTGACTAGATGCACAAAACAGGACCTCAAACTTTCAGAGACAGCGAAAAGCCTGGCTATCACAGTGCTTACATTGCCATGTTGGTCGGCTACACAGTCAAGCTGGGTATGGTTGTTGTCCTGTACATTTACATGTATGCAGCGAACAAGAAAAGGGATCGTGAGGCTGGAGATATGACCGCCGAGGAAGAGAGACTGGCCATCGAGCAAGGAATGCAAGATCAGACTGAGCTCGATAACAAGGGCTTTAGATACACTCTATAGTGAGTAATAGCAGATGTAGAGCAGCAGACAGGAAACCTTTCTAACAGCAAACCTGTATCTTACGAGCAACTATTTCGTTTCCAGAGATTGCGATATTTATTTGAACTGGTAAGCCTTCTGAAGTGTAGTTCGTCTAAGATGGCTTCCGGTAGCCATTCCATTGACAACAACGTTCCATACAATGAGCTCCAACATCCCTACAGCACCTGCATCACCGGACCTACACATCACCATAAACTCCGGTCAGGATTGGAATAGAGGCACGCAATCATTCCTCCTTCAACGTTTTAGATGGCGAGATGATAAAGAACCGATTTAATGGCGCTTGTGGCTGCTTTCCATTGGTTCGACGATTACCGCCTACAGTCTATGGATCTGCCTAGCAATACACTCAACACCTCAGTATCTCCGTTGCATTTATTGATAAAAAATACCTTCTGTTCGTCTTACTTGGTATTCCCCCTCATTCTAATCCGAGGTGTCTGTCGAAAGCGACTGCCTAGCCTTTAGGAACGATGAAGCATTCCGAACTCAACGACCTCCCAGATCTCACTGGCAAAGTCATATTCATCACTGGTGGTATGTCTCTGCCTCTTCTTCGAGACTTAGCTACTGTAACACTAACACCACTCCAAAGGCACCTCTGGTCTAGGTCGCCTCGCAGCAACAACACTCGCAACAAGAAACCCCTCACACATCTACATCAGCGGCCGCAATACCCTCAAAGCCAACGATGTAATCTCCGAAATCAAGCTTCTAGCTCCTAACGTCGGTGTTTCTTTCGTGAAGATGGACCTAAGTTCTCTTTCCTCCATCTCTTCAGCCGCAAAGACCTTCCTCCATCAAACCCGCCGTCTGGATATCCTACTCTGCAATGCAGGTATCATGGCCTGCCCACCTGCCTTAAGCACCAATGGCTACGAAATCCAATTCGCGACCAATTTCCTGGGCCATGCGTTACTCATCAAGTCCCTGCTACCTTTACTCTCATCCACCGCTGCTGCACACGGCGATGCAAGAATAGTTTCCCTCACATCCACTGGCTTTACAGTCGCACCCAAGCATCAAGGCATTATCTTCAACGATCTAAACACAACCCAAAACTATGGCTTTGGAGCTAAATGGACACGCTATGGACAGAGTAAATTAGCTGTTTTGGTGCATACTGCAGAATTGGCGAAGAGGTATCCTGCTCTGAGTACTGTATGCGTTCATCCGGGTGTTATTGCTACTGAGCTTGTTACTTCTTTGAATTGGTTGGATAGAAGTATTGTATACTTGACTAATTTCAATACTATGGTGAGCCCTGAACAGGGTGTGAAGAATGGGATTTGGGCTTGTACGAGTCCGAGGGAGGATGTGCAGAGTGGTGCTTTCTATGAGCCTGTGGGAGAATTGGGGACACATACGAAGTGGAGCAAGGATCCGGTGCTTGCGGAAAAGCTTTGGGATTGGACTGGTGAAGCGTTGAAGGAGTATGTTATTTGATGGACAGTCTCGAACATAAGGTAGAGCCTCCCCATGTGCTGAGGTTAGCAACTTCTACCCCATCTCTACGAAAGCATATAGCGACATCCTCGCTATCAAAAAGCACAATAATATTTAGATCCGAGATGTATCCAAAGAGAGCCTGGGACATATGGTATCTCAGTGGTTGCTGTCCTGTTTTTCGAGAGTATTGTGCATTTTTATAGTCCTACACGTTACAGAATTTTGCACACGGGGAGGAGCTATAATTCACCTCCAAGTCTAAATGCCAGAACCTCAGCCGCAAAAATATCATCCCTGTCCTGTCGTGCCAACTCCTTTTTCTTACCAATCTTCCTCGTAAGCTCCCGTAACGCACCTTGCAACCGCTTAACCAATACCCTCAATTCTTTTCTCTGCTTCCAAAGTATGTCTTCGTCGTCGGCGTCAAGCTGAACATTCAAGATGTGGCTGAACATGTCCTCGATGAGAGTGCGTAACTTGTCGTGACGGGAGCGAAGCAACAGGCGTGAGCGAATGGTGTCCAGCATATCGTCATGTTTGTTGCGTAGATGCGATATGCCGAATGCAACTCTCTCCCCAAAAGATCCTTCTTCGTCTTCGATAGCAAGATCTGCTTCCACGGTATCAAGAAGATGTTGAAATTGCTTCCAAGGTCCAGCGATGCCAATGTCGAAGAAGTAGGCTGCGAGTCCAGAGACACAGTTCCAAGCTTCGTGTGCAAAAGCCTGTGATGCAGAAGAACTGCCTTCTTGTTGCGCGGTGTTGCGCAGTAAAGTGACGAAATGTAACATTCTGAGTACACCCAGCAGAACACGAAAGCAATCATCGTATTTGGCCATGGCGGTATCTGACAGGATCGAATCAAGCGGGGTGGGAGCCTCATATCTCAGCCGCAGAAAGTCAAGAGCATGAATGCTGTTGGCATCCAAGCACTTCTCAATCTCTGCGTCGCTAAGTTCGCGAATAGCGAAGGAGAGATCACCGGGTATGTCTTTGGAGCCGTAGGATTCAGATAGCACACCCATCAATCCGAGCCGCAGTTCTGAAGATGCAGGTGGCCATTGCTTGGAGCGATTGTCTAGACGCAGACCCTGCGTGTTGGCTTCAGAATTGAACAATGCTCGTGTCAGATGCTGGACGAAGAGACCGTTGCCTAGGAGATGGAAGGAGTGATTCAAGGTGAGATTTTCGCGGAGAGAGAACTGGCGGAAGAGGAGGCGCAAAAGTGTGCCATTCAGGAGGCGACTTTGCACGTGAAGGTATGGTTGAAGGTGACGTAGTGTGGTCTTTGTGGTCTGCCGTAGGTCGAGAGATGACGTGTCTTGAGTCTTGTCAGCTTCCAGAATCTTTGCAGTCAAAAGGCGAATATGAGAGGTGTCGGCCGGTCTGGCGGGAGGTTCTGAGAACCGAGTTGCCACGTCCTCGAAATAGGTCTGTTGGCCTTGATCGAGACTCCAAGGCAGATTTTCGGATACAAGGTGGGATGTCTCCTGCTTAGTGTCGGTATCACGCGGCTTGAGGCCTCCGCTGCTATACATAGATATAGCGACAAGTAGATCCTGTTGATACTGGTTTGCTTTTTCGACAAGCTGATCGATATCCATGGTTGTAGACGCTACCTCCACGCTGGGGCTATCGACGCCCCATGAAGCAGGATGTAACAAAGGATGATCTTGTGCAGAATCTCTCAGTACAGCAATACCAGTCATTACTTCTGTGATCAGATTACTGTCCTCAGCCGAGATGTGAGCGCTACGCTCCAGGATATCATCTTGGGAAGTCAAGTCAATATGCTGATGTGTAAGACCGGTCTTTTGATAAATGGCTTGGAACCAGGGCTGAGAGACTTGATTCAGTATGTCCGTGTGAATTGATTGGAATGGAGAGCAAGCATTGGCGAATCGGTCGATAGTCTCGTGACAAACAGATAAGAAAGCGGTATCGGTGGTCTCGTCAGAAGTGGTGTCAACCAGCTCCCTCATCTGAGTCAATAGAGAAGCGGGCGTGTCGAAGCAAGCTAGCAGTCGTAGGGAAGATTTGGCAGTCAAAACGCGCTCAGCCAGATTCTGATCCAGAGCTTCAAGCAAAGCCTGTATAGTGGTTGCAAGGGCAACACGAGCAGCTAAGGGGTGTTTGTCTGCGTATGAAGTGTTGACAAAGTGTCTGAGATGGACGAAAGCACAGCCAGTAGCCGTCAGTCGATGAAATAGGCTATCAAAAGCAGTGCTGCTTAGGCCGGACAGGCGAGCGTTGTCAAGAGTGGGCACGAATGTATTTCTTTCTTTCTTCCATTGATACAAGGCAGACGACCTTCCCAAGCCTAGAAGAGCTAGACATTTCAGGGTAAAGGCGGATTGGAGGACATGAATATCGTCAGGCTGGAGGGCATCGAAGGCGCGAGGGCCGGCATCGGAAATGTACGAGATGGGCGACTCGGTGTAGTCTTTGTCGCCAAATGCCTCCCATGTGCGCAAAGAGGCTTGTTTGGTAGGTGTGCTGAGGTCCAGTCTCCACAAGTCGTCAAGTTCGGGCGTGACAACTGAAGTCAGGTCGGTGTCGGTCGCATTTGGAGCTGGTTCTGAGGGCGCGTCGAGCTTGTCGAGTTTGCCAAACTGGAAGTCATCGACGTCTGGAAGGTGGAGTTCGGCATCGAAGTGGTCGTTGATCAAGGGCAATTCTGTGTGCTGATGAGTGTGGGTCAACAGGTGACCAGCAACGCGTTGGACTCACCAAATTGCGTGTCGCTGAAAAGAGTCTGGCCTGGCGTGTCAGACAGACTGAAGGCTGATGTGCGCCAGAAGTCAGGCACATCGAACGGGCCATGGTCGCCATCCATGCCATGGGTCGTTGATGCTTGTCGTCGTCGCAATTCTACCATGTTGATGCCGCCTCGGGACGAGTTGACGCGACTGCCGACGCGTGACACTTTCTCATTCGACTACTAACGACCATCCTTGACACAAACATACAACCCTGCGACAACGATACTACTTGGGAAATATACCATTCAGTCACTGTTCTTGTACTTTTGCCATCTATAAACATTCGTGTCATAATCTTCGACGAATCTACGCCCATTTACCAAGCACACTCATCAGAACCAGTCCAGCAACCAGACTGATCGCTGCCGGTATGACATGCTTGATCGGTGCTCTGCTCAACTCTCCATGCATCCAATCGTGCGCCAGCATCTCCACCAATCCTACATAAAGTAGGATACCAGCACTCAATGCATCCAACGTGCCAATCGCGATGATGGTCGAAGGATCGTTGCCGTTGAATTGATTTAACACTCCGATACCAATCGCCATGCCGATTGGTGTCACGACTGCGAATGCTCCTGCCATGATGACCTTCTCCACCATCCTGATCTGCAGCTCGCTAATGCGGGACCCGAGAGCGAGACCTTCGAACATCTGATGGAACACGATCACAATAAACAGAGTAATGAACCCAGAGTCACCAGCCACGACTAGAGTGAGACCAATCACTACCTCTTGTCAGCAACGGATCCTGAGTATTGGCCAAGAATGACTTACACAGCGAGTGGAAAATGATTCCAGCTTCCATGATGTTGACCTTCAGCTTTTGAAGAGCAGGGGACTGTTCCTGAGCATCTCCAGAATGAATGAGATGATGTCCGACGGGAGCTTCGTTGGCCGCAGCTCCCTTGGAGTCCTGACTTTGCTCAGGTGTCGGCGATGCAGGAGCGCTGTGTTTCGATAGTCGCCAAAGAAAGATCCTGGCTCCCACGTATTCAGGTACGAAGGATATGACGATACCAGCCATTGCAATTGCTGCAGTCGTGGCTTCGTATTTGAGACCACCCAGGCAGTGGTTCGCGAACATGAGTTCCGCATGTGTGAAGAGCTGGGGGTTGTCAGAATCTAAGTTGCTCGTGCGAGACTTGATGACTTACATGCACAAGCGCCGTCGAGATGATGACACCGGTACCGAATTGCTTGACGACGGACATGACGATACTACCACTCTTGAATCTGCCGAGCGAGAGGAAGATCGGTCCGAATACACCGATGGACGCCGTTGCGAGAATGGCAAACACAAGACCAATACGTAGAGGAATATTGTAGTCGCGATTGACGGCTTCACAGGTTCCTTCCACAGTGTTGCCGTTCGCGTCAACGCAATGCCTGATGCATGTCAGCTAAGGCTTACCCGCAAGTCCTATACGGGAACTCACTCGACACCTGCGTGGAAGTGGCAACTGACTCCATCAGCGGAGACCTCACCAGCAGGCTCTTCTCCATCTGCCGTCTGTGCTTGAGCAAGGACTTCGCCACCTACCGGAGACATACAGAAGCTGCTGTTGTCAGACATTGTTCTCTGGTGCTAGGTTTCGACTTACAGTTGGGATCCATGGGCATGACATCCCGTGTATTGGGTTGGCAACTCTCCTGTCGCTGTTGCAGGGATCTTCATGAGATATTCTGTGGCAGAGGGACCCAAACAGAATTGCTGAGTCTCGTGCATATGACAACCACTGAGTGCCGTCACCTTGAGAGCTTCGGCAGTACTGGTAGCTGCGACTGAGGTCACGGCCGGAGAAGTTGCGCCGCTTGAGTGCACTTCATTATGGGAAGCGCCTTCAGCAACGATTTCGACCTCTTCGCCTTTGGGATCGAAGCAGAACCTGGACTTGTCAGTCGGCGATTGATGAGAAGACATTCGATATGGCATACAGGTTGGCCTCATGAGCATGGCAACCAGTATACTCTGATGGGAGCTCTTCAGTGGCCGTGGCATTGATCAAGACCTCATACTCTGAGTCTCCGGCGAAACAGAACTGAGTTTCACCATGCATATGGCAACCGGTAATGGCAGTGGGAGCAGCAGACGCTGCTGCTTGTGTAGTGCTAGGTCCTGCAGTGATTGATGGTGGTGCTGTTGCTACACTGCTCAGTGTTCTGAAGGGTACCAAAGTGCCGTCGCGTAAGCAGTTCCTGGTAGTCGATCAGCTCATGTATGAGACATGAATATGAGTTGCTTACACTACGCCGCTCTGAGTGGCGCATGCTGTGAGAGAAACTGTCCTCAACGACTGCGCATGTACGAGAGCAACTCCAACAGGAACTAAAAAGAGAGAACAACGCATCTTGATTCGATGAACAGGTCCAGGTTTTCTGACGACGGACTATATTCACGCGATGAACCATGCTTCTTTATATTCAGGACAACCTCAAAGACATCAATTTACCGCAGGGCTAAAATTTCTCACTCTACAGACAAGACAATGCTCCACTGAACCTTGCAAACTTGGCAAAGAAGTGCGATGACCACACCTTCTTGCCGCCTTTGGGAGGTCAGTTCTCTACCAAGAACTACAAAGCATACCAAGAGCCTTGGAAAACGCCATCTCGGGCGAGTTGAGCAATGGTCTTGCTGCAAATCCAGGCTTACACTGCCTCGTTGTTGAGGTGCAAAGTGTTGCTTGGCTACCTTGATGGCCAGTGCCAAGTATTGACCTCGACCTGGGTGGAGACTCCACCGACTCCGCTGCTACCATCTATCGTGATTTTGTACTTGGCATGCATGTATTTCTGACTGTTCGTAAAGCCACAATGTAATGGTACAGTCTGGATCGAGACATTGCTCACTCAACGACCGTACAGACCGAGTTTTTCTCTCAAACTGGCCCGCAATATCGACCACTCGGGTGTTTCTAGGCATTTGGGATTCGGGTAAAGTATCCCAGAGCGGATGTGGTAGGTATGCAGAATCTTTCGTCAGTGGTTTGCTATGGCCGATGCTCGAGAGAAGATATAAGTATATAAGAAGGTAAGTCGATGCAAGGACATTGGAAGAAAAGCATCAAGCATCCAAAGCAGTTCAGACCTCTTTTCTCTAACGTTTCTAACGCTCTCCTCTTCTTATCTCTCCGATCCAAGATGCGTACCCAATCTCTTTTCAGTGCATTCTTTGCTGCCACCGCTGCTGCTTCTCCCGTCATCAAGAACAGAGAAGTCACCACCGTCACAGTCTCTGGCGCCACTGCAACCACCTACCCTCAGCCCGCCATCGAGATTCAAGGCTTCCCCATCCATCCATCCTGTAACAACACCGAGAGAATACAACTTGAAAAGGCTCTCGGTGACACCATCAAGATTTCTCAACAAGCTGCCCAGCATATCTACACCCACGGCAATGAGTCTGAAATCTACAGCAAGTACTTCGGCCAAGCTCCTACTGCCGAAGTGATTGGATGGTATGAGAAACTCATCTATGGAGACCATGAGGGAGTTCTCTTTAGATGTGATGACATCGATGGAAATTGCCATCAAGAAGGTATGCTCCTCGCCTTCTACCTTCTCCTTTACAGCAACACTGACAATTGCTTGACAAGGCTGGGGTGGCCACTGGCGCGGCTCAAACGCCACAGATGAGACAGTAATCTGCTCTCTCTCCTACACAACCCGCCAACCCCTCGAAGCCATGTGCGGCAACGGCTACACAATCGCCAACAACAAACTAGCAACCTACTTTGCAGCAGACTTGATGCACCGCCTCTTCCACACCACAAAGATTGGCGAGGGCGCTGCCGAGCACTATGCAGATACTTACTCTGAATGCTTGGAGTTGGCGCAAAATAACTCTGCTGAGGCTGTTCGTAATACGCATAGTTTGCAGTACTTTGCTCTTGATGTTTATGCTATGGAGGTTGCGTTGCCTGGCGAGGGCTGTACTGGAACTCCTGCTGAGGAGGAGGATGGTTCTCATGCTGCTGTCCCCTCGTCTGCTTCCGCTTCCGTTTCATCTGCTCCTGCCTCTTCTGCTGCTTCCTCGGCAAGCTCTGCGGGAAGCTCTGCTGCTGCTAGTACCACCGCTGCTCAAGCTGCTTCCCAGACTTCCTCCAAGACTTCCAGCGCTGCTACTGTAAGTGTCTCTCATCTCTCCTTCACACCAAGCGGTTCTCGATGCTGACAATCCGCCATCAGGAATGCCATACCCACGCTGGCGGCGAGGTTCACTGCGCAGACATTGCTCCTGCTGAAACAGCAACTAAGACCACCAGCGCTGGCACTGTAAGTTTATCTTTAATCGTCTACAATGACAAGATCCCATACTGACTCTTTTGCTCCTCAGGAATGCCATACTCATGCCGATGGAGTGGTTCACTGCGCCTAAGCTCTGAACATCGAGTGCCTTTGACTTGCGCTGGTCGGGTTGCTTATCGTGACTACTGCAAGGGACTTGATAGATGTTTACGAACTCTGATGACTAGCACCTGCTGGTGTCGAAGATGTTTAATGATTAGAAGGAGGACAAAAGTATGGGGTTTACGAGCATGTGAGATAGAAATGGTAGTTGAGGTTCACTATGTATGACTTTCGTATCATGTATATGTGCATCTGATTTATTGACAGACGTCGCTCGTACATCTAGATAGCAACTGATAATGCACGAGTTCTTGTACCGAGTTGTGCATGTGATGTGAGTAATCGAATGGTAGAGGCTGAGCGAGTATTTTGTATGAGCACGTTTCGCACGTGGCTAACCGCGCAACACGTATAAAAATCGCTGTATATGCGTTGAGTGAGTAATACCTTCTGTGCTTACCCATTCTCTGGATTCTCCACAGTTGTCTTCGAAAAGTCATCGAAGCACTTTCGTCCAGAGAAGTCTGAGGGACCAAACCTACAACAGCGATACCATATCCACCGAATATAGGGGTTTGGAGCACACAAGCACCCTGCAAATCTTGTTGAATTCTCTTCTTCCAATATGCTCAGGTTACCTGTGACACTGGCGACGCCTCATCCCTCAAATTCTCGCCATTCGAGGAAAAGAATGAGGATGTCACTCAGATCCCTACCCACCGCACCTTTAGTGCGAACCCCTTCTGCGCTGGAGAAACTTCCACCAGAACTACGCTACATGATCTACTCATACGTCGTAACCGATCGAGTCGAACGAAACTTGCAACATCCCCTGCTGCAAGTATCCAAGCAAGTTAAAGCCGACTTTGCAGAAACCATCACACGGCTGCTTGGACCCAGAGCTCAACTTACCGTGCAAATCACCAACAGCTCGGTTTCTTTCCAGTTGGGCTTTAACGTTCCTAGAGGTGGAGAGATGAGGTTCCACGATGTTCTTACTGGCAGTTTCATAGGGCGTTCTTTCCATACTGGATGGAACAGCTTCCGCAGATCTGAGATTGGGAGACAAATGCTATCACGCACCATGCGTGTGATAATCAGATGGCTTTTTTTGAACACGACTTTCTGGATTATGTTCGAGCCTGGGTGTGCTCCTGCTATCGACCTGGAGAGCAACTGTAGACTTGCGATTGACGCCAGAACACGCGTCACATCCAAGAATGCGGAGAACATGTTGATGGTTGCAGCTGAGAAGTGGCGGGCTGATGAGTTTGCTAGCTCGGCTGTGTGGACTGATATCTTCATCAAAGATCTGAGGAGAGGGTGGCAGGTTTTGCGCAGAGAGGCCAACGAAGCCAGGAAACGGGGAGCCCTTAGAGAAGCTGAGAGACGGAGAGCTGCCAGAGAACTCAGGAAGCGTTGAGGGGCGAGAAGGTGCCACACCGAGCCGGTCTTTATAAGGCAGCTGAGAAACCTTTGATCCGCTCGAACCTCAAGCCAACGAAGCATTGGGCATGGCGTGAGAGAGCCAATTCCGGGCTACTACCTCGGATTCGGCGTTCCTTATGGCACCAGGCGTGGCATCCTCAGTGGCCGTGGATACAGCACATAGATCGCGTATCCGGTACATGTCGGTAGCTCGTTCGTATCGAGTTCTCGACAATGAAGCAGGTTGAGGCTTCACCTTGATTGTAGTCACGATGTAGAATCGTCGAAATATGAATGGTGGCGTGAAACTCAGCCATGTTAGCAGAACGTACTTTACATGTTTTTTTATTGGCATCTAGAGCACTCGTGAGCGATTGTAATCTCCTGGAAAGCATTTTGTATCTCGATAGCTGTCGATCCAGCATCGATGCCAAGAGGAGAGCTCTTTGCTGTCTTTGCCCCGATACATGAAAGTCCATCGAAGAGACGCGAAACACTTTCGATTCTGAACAGTTAACTTTGTCTAGTTGAGTCTTTTTGCTGTTGGATCGAAGGCATTCACGGATATTTCGAACATTGATTGCTGATGATGAAGAGATGGTCGTGGTGATTGGGAAGGCAACTATGTAGGGTCCAGCAGAATGATCACCGCCTTCTCTGGGCTTGGCGTTTGCTTCCTGCCAAACCTGGCACCATCACGACACACGATCAACTCGAGATTTCCCGCATCTTCCGCTGAGGGTCATATGCTATATTTGTTCAATTTCTACGAACATGCGAAAGCTTACGTTCTAGATGGGCAATTGCTAATGTTATAGGCTTTGCCGAGAGACAAGATGCCGTTTTTTGCATGCTTAACCGTTGTTGACAGTCGCCTAATCCGGTATCTGGCCTATACAAGATCTGGAGTACCGAAGCACCTGTGTACACCAAAAAATGTGCTACGTGACTATGCAAGTTTCTACAACTTTACTGATATGCCTACCAACCCATTCGCAAGTCCTCAGCTAGGGACACCCATGCTGGAAGGTATGTATAGGTGACACATATGGGAGACGACAGCAGCCGAGAATACATTCTGGAAATCACATCCAACGGCCAAAAACCCGAAGCTGAATGAACGGTCGTATAGATCACAACAAACGGCCAAAGTTCGAGAAGAGGCGAATTACACGAACGCTTGAGACTTATCTTCTGGTTGGAGCCATGCTTCTTGAAGCTTGTCGGTTTCTGCGTCCACTGCACAATATACATCATGAGTGATTCTCGCTATAGTGCACTTGACCTCGAGGAGTCGAAGCGATCGTTCGAGACGACGAGCTCTGACGTATTTCTGCAATCGCCTCGGAAACCACTTTTGAGCATTGGGGTATATACATCGCAAGGCAGCCATGGCATTGGTATCGAGCTGACAAGACTGCAGTGGTTCAACAATAGACTCGTTGCTGCGATCTCGACAATCCTCATAGTAATTACCTTCTTCGGGACGCTATGGCATCAACCATCCTTCATATACGGCTCCAAACCATACCGTATTGCCAAAGTGTCCATGCTATACGGTGACAATAACCTATACGAAAGAGCTCTAGAGTCACATATCCGACATGGAGAGCGATGGGGCTATCCCACATATATCAAGCGACAGAACGAGTACTGCGGTTACTGGAACAAGCCAACCTTCATGATTCAACAAGTCGCCCAGGAGCTCGCAAAATCAGAGCACGAAAGGGCGGAATGGTTGATGTGCGTATCTTGACTCACTTTTCCATCGCGACAATACAACGATACTAATCCAATAATACAGGTGGGTCGATGCAGACTCAATAATACTCAACCCAAACATCCCAGCACACATCTTCCTTCCACCCAGAGAATTCTCGCACATCAATATCGTCGCAGCACGCGACATCCAAGGCCTCAACACGGGTGTCTTTTTCGTCCGCGTACATCCCTGGACCATCTCGATGTTTGTAGACGGCATGGCCTTCCCTCTCTGCAATCCCAAGGTCGACCTTGGAAACGATGCCGATCAAGCCGCCATGGCCCGCACAGTCGAAAAGTCCAGCGGGGGTCCTGATGGCTATGGATTCCAGCGTGGCATCGTATACCTACCCAGAAGCATGTTCAACATCTACGAACTACCTGGATACATGAGAGATGGCAGAACAGATGTGCTGAGAAACTTCACTGGATTTGTCGAGCCACACGCATATGAAGGCCAAAAGGGCGATTTTCTGGTTCACCTGCCTGGCTTGTTTGGAGATCGTGACCCTCTGATGTCGGATTGGTTGGACATGGTCGAGAACCGTCAGGACGACTGGGCGTTACCGCTGGAAGAAACAACATATGTCAGAGATACACAAGCATTCTGGCAACTGTACGGCGAGGCGGTCGCTACCATCAAAGAAGCTCTGAATAAAGAGACCATCGACAAGGATATGAGAAACGCAATCGGGCAACTCAGAAGTGCGTTGAGTGAGGAAGCTGACGACTCAAACAAGATTGTCGAGTACATGGCCGACCTCAAGGAGCTGCTCCATCCGTCGATCTTTATCGATGAGTGAAGGACGACACCAAAATGATTCAGATCAAAATTTCTGACACATGGCAAATCGGACGAGCTTGCAGCTTTTCCCATCCTGCGATTGTACAGCACGAACTGGCGAAATGCTCTGCAAGAGACGTCATCTCTGAGGTCTACCAATTCCCAGCTTGACTGGCGTCGAGATATCGAGAGACCATAGCCGAACAGTGCACACATACGTCAAGAGCATATTCACTAGGGTCCAGGCCGGACCTCGAAGAAGACACCGTCTCCTCGAATGTACAGTCATGGGCTCTGAACGACAACACGACGGGGGCGACTGGCTTTGAGTGGGAATTACGGCCAGACGCAAACATCAGGTCAATCGAAGACACCACGGGAAAAAAAACAATGTGAGGAGGAAGAACTTCCAGTCAGCCCATAAAGAGACCGGTGGTTGTACTGATGTCGAGACAACACTGCAGACTAGGCATGGCAGATGTACAGTCAGTAGATATATAGTCCATTTCAGTCTCTGCCTCAAATGTACTGTTCACTACTTATGGTCTGTTTCCTGAACATGTTTTTAGCAATCTCGCCATCACCGGGCGAGCGTCTCGGCGGTAATCTCGCTTCCTTAGTAGCTCGTGCCATGACTATGTTCTCGTCTTTCTCCCCGTCTCTCGTGAGGTACATCACCTTCCTAAAATTCAGCCATATCTGCCTGTTCCGAGAACAGACCTGCTGTTTTGTCGTAGCGTGCAGAATCCAGACACGGAAAGGGAGCTTCAAGGACAAAGAATCCTCGTTCGGACCGTGAGAACAAGTAGAGCGTCGAGTGCTCATGGCTACACTCATTATTAGACAAGGCTCAGGACTTAAAAGAACAGATATCCAGAAATTGGACATGCTTGACCTGTCTGAAGGTGACCTCTTTCTTTTTCTCTTTCCCCAGATGCTTCCTGGTCAACGTGAAGACGCACGACGTTGTTCCACGTACCTTATCTTTTCACAGAGACAAAGCAAAATGAATGCCTGATCAACGTTCTCGGATGAATCTGCCCAGAATCAATCCCGTTAATCCATAAGTGCAATGTTGTTAATCGTCAAGACGCACGAAGCCTTGTACACATCACACTCTACCACAGAGATACTCGAGAATGAGGTGCTTTGTGCGGACGCAACCGAGATTCCACTCTATCTCTCGCATCTTGATAGTCTTGAGCGCATCGCGTTCAGTCAGCGGAAGCACCAAATGTCGTTTCGACTGTACCGTGAGGTTGCGGCCTGGGGCTGGTTCCAATGCCGCATCTCCACGTCGGGCTGCTTGAAAGAGAAGGCTCGAACATCTCATACCCGGATTACAAACGCCTTCCAAGCTCGATAAGATGGAGTGACGTGTAGGGTGATGGTAGAAGCAAATAAGTATCGGCATCAGACAATCCAAGGCATGGTGTCAGCAAGATCGTAGAAACCACGGAATAGGCATAGATTCACATAGCAGCCATGCGGTTGTTCATGCAAGGAGGAACAGATTTGTTGTTTATCATATGGTATAGTTTTTCTTCCGGCCACCAGGGCTCTTTCAGATGCCTACCACTTTGCCTCCTTTGTTGCCAAGAAGTCGTTCAAGTTCTTAACAATGTTCTCAAGACTGCTCAACCAAGCACCAAGCTCTTTCTCAACGCGGGCCTGGTCGTTACCGAGCTTGGCGTAGAAGTCCTTGCGGTAGGGGGTTGCGCTCATGGCAGCACTGAAGATGGGCTTGATCATGAAACTGTGGTGCTTGCTGAGGGTGTTGCCATAGGCTGCGCGGAATGAGACACTGACTTCCTCGTTGCTGTTGGTCAGGTTCTGGCGAAGAGCCTGGGCGGTGAAGTCGAGGGCACTGTCGCTTGGTTAGTATAGTGGTGTGAAGATACTCGGATGCCGACGTACCGGTTCAACCAGACGAGACCCTCTGTTGCGACGTGCTTCTTTGTCTTGAGCTCGTTGCGGACGAGATCTTGGAGGTTCTCTGAGTCGATGGGAGCGGCGAGTTGGCGGTCACGGATTTTCTAGGCTGGTCAGAGGCCGAGTATAGCGGTCGAGAGCAGAATGAGTACCTTGATGTTACCGGCCATGTCTGACTTGACGGGCTTGAAGGCAGCGGAACCGAGGACATCTGACCTTGTTAAAACATGATAGCACTTGGACGTGGACACACATACCGAAGAGAGTGGTCAGACCCTCACAGGCCTCGAGGAACTCAGTGGTGGCAATCTTGCCAGACTCGATTGGGACATCTGAGAAGCTACGCTTCAAAGTGTCGAAGAAAGTGCCGCCGGGAGGAACTGCTGCCATTGTGTTTGTGGTTGGTGTTGGAGATGAAGATTAGGAGACGGCGAATATGGTAGGAGGTAGATGGAGACAGAGAAGACGTTCGAGAAGGGGTGATGTTATTCAGGAGACCTCAAAAGTGGAAGCTACGGCCAGACGTGAATAGATTGAGGCTCGGTTTCAACAGGACACAGCGGAGCACGCCCCTGCCTCGTCACCCCTCCACCAAGCGGTGTGCCCGCCTTGGCAAACACTGTGGGGTAGCTTGTATCTTGACATGAGGGGCAGAACAGCAGCTAACTATGCACAAACTTCTTGCGGTGTGTATAAGAGCATGACGAGCGAATCCGAACGGGAAAGCAGTATATCTTGGTAGACTCGTGTATTGATAAGCTAGAGCCATCTCTCACCACTAATCGTACACCAGGTCTACTCCTTTGCATAGCCCATAGCTCTACGCCACCATGCATATACACCGCGGTCTTGCAATTGTTTGCCAAAATCGCTCACCGTATCTGTTTCATACAGACCAGGTCTTACTTGAGACTCCTTAGTGGGCTGATTTTCATGCTGGACAGCCGCTGGTCGAGCCACTAGCTGATAGTCCTTGTAGCGAAGGTTCTGTATGGTCGCGTCAGTGGCCATGTCAAATTGTCGAGGAAACTCTCGATACATACATGGACAGAATCAACCCACTGTCTGACACTATTCTCTGCACCTTCAACGTACATGATGCCTGGTGAGCTTCCGCTCCTCAGCAGAGCAAAAACCTGTGTCGCATCGGCAGCCTGCTTCAGCTTGGTCACCTTCTTTCTAGAGGTTATATGATGTGTTCGAATCAGAGCATTGAACATGAAGGAGATTGGAATGTTGTTTGACAGAGCAGTGGAAGTGAAACGCAGAGATGAAACTCTCACCACGCGACTGACCGACTCGGTTAAACTTACCCCCGCGGTGAGAGCGCTTCGTGCATTCTAGAAGCTCGTCACAATCACATGCTTGCCCTTTTACTCTCTGCTTGACAAACAATCCGTTCAACTCTCCATTTCATTCTCATTACAACACCACAAAGCCACCACAATGGATCAAGCAAAGCTTGGAGCAGAAGCGCTCGGTGCAGCCAACTACGCCGAAGCCATCAAGCAATACACAGCCGCCCTTGCTGTCTCACCCACATCACCCGACTATCTCATCAAACGATCTACCGCATACCAAAGGAGCAGTCCCGCCGACTATGTATCTGCTCTCGCCGACGCCAACAAAGCCGTCTTCAACGCACAGAAGAGGGGAAAGCGCGAGCTCATCCTCCAAGGCCAGCTTAGACGCGCCATAGCACTGTTCGGCCTAGAACGCTATCCAGATTCTCGCTTCTGCCTGGATATCGTCAAACGTATGGATCCAAAAGAGAAGACTCTACCAATTTGGGAAAACAAAGTCGCAACCAAGATGGCTGCCATGGATGGTGAAAAGGTCGTGACCATTAAGGAGATACCTGATGAAGAAGAGACACCAGTCGCAAGTCAGACCAGCAAAGCAGACTCCGCATCGACAACTGCTGCCACACCTGCACAACCTGCTGCAGTCGCTCAGACACCTGCCGACAAGATTCGTCACGACTGGTACCAGAACAACGACAAAGTCTACTTTACTCTGCTCGCAAAGGGCGTTCCCAAGGACAAAGCTATTATCGATATACAACCACGATCGCTTACTATCTCCTTCCCCCTACAAACCTCTTCCGACTACGACTTCTCACTTGAGCCTCTTTTCGCCGAAATCGATCCTTCGGCCTCGACCTTCTCAATCATGTCCACCAAAGTCGAAGTCGTCCTCAAAAAGTCACAACCTGGTCAGAAGTGGTCATCACTTGAGAGCAATGAGCCTGCCGACCAGAAATCAAGCACCACTACATCCCTCGCCTCAGCACCCGCACAATCCTCCACTACGGCACAGAAAGCCCCGTCATATCCCACATCTTCGCGCAGCGGCCCCAAGAACTGGGACAAGCTTGCCTCGGAAGCTCTGGCCAAACCAAAGACTGACGACTCGAAGCCTGGAGCCAAGACTGAGGAGGAAGAGGAAGACGAAGGTGGTGATCCAGTCAACGGCTTCTTCAAGAAACTCTACGCTGGTGCTGACCCAGATACTCGTCGTGCCATGATGAAGTCTTTCAGTGAAAGCAACGGTACAGCGCTGAGCACCAACTGGGAAGAAGTCAGGAAGGCAAAGGTCGAGACAAGTCCCCCCGATGGTTTGGAAGCTAAGAAGTGGTGATAGTGAGGCTATTGACCGAATGGGGAAGACATTCGAGGGCAGAAAAAGTATTGATATGCATACAGCAGGGCGCTATGGCGTTTTACATCTGATTTATCTTAGTTACCTTTATGTCTAGGGACCGCATACCCAATATACTACTTTCCAAACAATCAAAATCACTATATGGCATACTACCGTCGGCTATGTCATACAGTTTCCACGCCGTTTCATGATTGACCTGCCCAATGGGGAGTATGGTCGCAATATACCGTATCTCTACGGCCGAGAGTGTTATCTCCATCAATCAGAACCACATCTACCCTGGTCTCCCAGTATGTTTTGAGGACTAAAGACTTGCGACAAGCACTACCTCGGAACAAAACTCGTACTCCTATACAATTCCCGTTGCTACTTGAACTGACAACCCTCCCAACTCGACCTCAGCCATACCATCTCAGCAATTCATCTACCAAAATCTCACATTATACTTAGCCCACCATGTCCCTCCTCACCAACTCCCCCATAACCTACGAAACCGTCCGTGAGGAAATGCGCCGACAACTCACCCCCACCGAACAATCACAATACCGCGGCATAACCAATTGCTCCACAGCCGGCAAAAAATACGACCAACTCTACAACATCTCCACAGCCGAAGACCTAATAACCGCGGAACTATACGGCCGCCGCGCTATCCCCTCTGACTTTCCTTCATCCATGTATCTCTTCTCTGCTGGAAGGGGAAAAACAGCGAAATTCAATGATGAATATTTCAAAATGTGTATGGGAAAACCAGAGACGGAGGAACAGAAAAGTGCAAGGGAGAGGTATGTGCCGATGAGTATGGAGGAGTTGGAGACTCAGTACTTGGGTTTTGAGGTTCCGGCGACGGATGAAAAGAAGGTAGAGTTGGAAGAGCATTTGACGGAGGTGGCGGAGGGGTTTGTGATTTGGTGGAATGAGATGGTGACGACTGGGGATTTTGCATGTGAGAGGGAGGGGTGTTTTGTTAATAAACAGGGTGCAGAGCTTGGCGGATAGTGAGATGCTGGTTTCAAGGAAGAGAAGAGGGGTATCTAAATATGCTACGCTATGCTGGAACTATGAGAAGAGGACATGAGGTGACAGAGAATCTAGAAGAAATCGTCAAAGTCGAATCCATCACCGCCTCCATCACCACCGCCAGAATCTCCTCCTTGGTTACCCCAAGGATCATCTTGAGGTTGTTGCGGTTGTTGAGCCCAGGGGTTCTGTTTACCCCAGTTATCTCCCTGCGACTGGCCAACACCGCCATCATTCTGGAACGGCTCGACCGGGGCCTGTGGACTAGCATCATCGGCTGGTTGATTGCCCCAACCACGATTCATGGCTTCCACTCCAGCCATCGTGCCAGCAGCTCCTATAGCGCCTTCAGTGCCTGCAGCACCTCTTGCTGCACCACCCATGGCGCCAGCAGCACCCTCTGCAGCACCGACTTCACCGGCTGCTCCTCCAGCTGCTCCGCCTACTGCACCTCCCTCGGCAGCGCCACCTCCCATACCAGGGAACCACATGGGGAAGAATCCTCCACCGCCAACATGTCCACTGTGTCTGGAAAAGTAATCAAAGTCAATACTAACAGCTGTCGCAAGCATGACAGCTCTCTGATCGAGGGTCATTGCCATTTGCTCCTCTGTGCCTTCCTCCAGAGCGGCAGAATCCATGCGTAAAGCATAGACACCGGTATCTGTGAATATCTCTCTTGCAAAACCGACGAAATTTCGGTTCACACTGCCGATCTTGCGGTCGTCTGCGTCTTTGAGGGAAAAGTCCCAGGAGAGGAAGGGTTCGTTGACGAAGGCGAATTGTTGCATGCCGGCTTCGATGGCTTGTTCGGAGTTGCCTTCTGTGACTGCGAGGGCTTTGGTTGAAGTGTTGGGTGTGTCGCCTGAGGTGAGCTTGGGCGCGGAGTCATCAGCGGCAGCGATGGAACGATAATTGAAGAGGTTGTATTTCCGGCGGAGTGGGGCCCATTGTTGCTGTGCTTCTCCAATAATCCTCATGTCATTCAGAGGAAGAGGAGAGACTTGAGCCGCAGAGGTCTGGTTGATGGTTGACTGGACGGATGTGCCTTGAAGCGTATCTGAGTGGGTGTAGTCACCAGGAGCAGTGGGGTCGTAGATACGGATGCGAGACGAGATCCAAGAAAAAGGTCGATGGATACGCAAAATCTCCCTCTCGCTGTTGTCAAAGATGTGACAGGTGAAGCTGCGGTGGGTCTTGGCCATTTGTCGTACCAGCATGCTGCCCATGCCATGATCTTGCTCAGCCATATATCCAATTGTTTCTCCTCTGCCGTTCATAATGACGTATCTGTTGGCCTGTTCGAATCCGAGAAAGACGTTCATCATTTCGATTTGTCGTTGGATGACCAGTGAGCTGTTGTTGAGCAGATGCCATGCCGGGTGCCTTGGTGTGAGTACACCATTCGGGTCGTCTGGAATTGTTACCGGTGCGACGAGATCCGAGGTCTGGTTTTCAGCAAGCGCTGTAGCGACCAGAGCATTCTTGGACTGTTCTTCGGGGACTTGCTGAGATTGTTCGTCCGGCTTATTCTGTTGGTTCGGCTGTTGCGATGACTGGTGGCGGGTGTTGGCAGACAACGGAGATGCTCTAGATGGACGAGGCGTAATTCGAGATGGCGTGCGTGCCTTATTGAGGATACCTCGTGGCCCCCGTGGACCCCTGGACGTCGATATACAGCGTCGAGTCGCTCTTGATAGCATAGTCGTCGGTCGTAGTCCTATCATGTTTGTGTGAGTCGTCAGAGAAGCAAACCGAAGAATGACGATGCTTTATTCCTCAAGCTTAACTCCGTCTCGGTCCGGTCTTCCGAGATATAGGAAGCTTGGGCCATATCTGGAGAATAAATCTGACAAGTCTCGTTCTCGTTCATGCTCGCCATGGTCAAAATCACGTACTATTGATATCCTTGATTTTGTTTGCTTTTCTATACTGGAAGATCACTCTACAATATCAGTAAGTCGAATTCTATCTTCCTCTCTATCTGCGTTCCTTGTCAATATGAGAAACACAAAACTGGCATACAGCCATAAAGAAAAATTGAAGAATATCGGCAAGAGCATAAATCTGCTAGTGTCTTTGCTTGAGATGGATCAGCCCTCAGATATTTCCCTCGGATCTCTATGAGTACCAGGGACTGAAATTATGTTCGGAGAGGTGTTGGAATGAGACGGCGATCTCATGCTTGAAATGAGCGAAATCCATCTTGTACTCCTTTGCCGTTTGCGATTCTTGACTCATTGACGAGTGGTATTCCTGATCGCTCCGACGGGTCACGGTTGAAGCTTCAATTCAGTACCGGTCTTAGCATCATTTCCATATCATCTTTATTGCTTGCAATAGAACGAACACAACTAACAAAACTGATAGGATTGCTACACTACTGATCCAGGGATCGCTACTCGTAAGACGGGATGGCTGCTCCAACTACATCAACAGCTGCTGTCAATGCAGGCTCGAGACTTGATGTGCCAGCAGCAGCAGCTCCCACATCTCAGGATTCGCACTCTCAGGATCCAGCCGCGCAAGACAAGCCTAGACCTTTCAGAACTCGGCCGCAAAAGCCAAACTACTGTTTGATCCATTCGAAACCTCTTCCACTCGAGACACATCCTCTTCCAGCTTTTGTGCCTCAAAACCCACTATCTCTTCTTCGCATCGCATACATCTATCTCTCTCAACTCATCTCCGCACCACCCTCCCACAGGGATATACCCATCACGGGAATCTTCAGCTCTGAGACACGATCTGTCCACATTACAGATCATGCCTCAGTCCGCGCACTCTGGGAGATGGGATTCTTCGGCAAAGGCACAATGTCACGAAGTGAACCCAGTTGGTTAGACAGAGAGAAGGCCAGACTGAAGGCCAACAAACACGGTGGTGGTACCGCAGAGGAAAACACCAGGAAAAGAAGAGAAGAGAGAAAATTGTTCAAGCTTGAAAGAGCCAGAGCAGAAGCCGAGCAGATTGAGGAAACTTTGAGAAAAGAGCGAGCAGCCCTGGAAACCGCAAACGAAGAGAAAGACGAGGATAAAGCAACAGAGATTGCCATCTCTCACGTCTTTCCCTGGATGCAACAGCAAGACAGTGAAGCCGAGTTCAAAGAAGAAACCCAAGCTGTCCCTGTGGAAGACACGAAGCCCGAAGAACCAGCAACCAATATTGTGGAAGTCCCCGTTCTTCCCACAGGCAGCACGATCCACACGACCGGCATTCCCAACAATACTGCCATCGCCGAGCGCGAGGAAGAAGAAGAAGCACCAATCACAAACCAAGAACACTTGCAACTGAACCTTGAAGAATCCTTCTTCTTGTCCTACGCCCTAGGCAGCCTACAAATTCTCGACTCCGACACAAAGCAACCACTTTCTACGCCTTCCTTACTCACACTCTTCCGCCAACACTCACACTTCCCTACCTCCCAAATCTCCTCTCTGCGTCCAGACGATCCTTTCCTTCTCAACTACGTTGTATACCACCACTACCGTTCTCTGGGCTGGGTCGTCCGCCCCGGTGTAAAGTTCTCCTGCGACTTCCTCCTCTACAATCGCGGTCCCGTGTTTTCCCACGCTGAGTTTGCTCTTCTCATCATTCCGGAGTATGCAGAGGGTAGTGTTGAGGCGGCAGAAGGCAAGGGTAAAATGGGTTGGTGGTGGTTGCATTGCGTAAACCGTGTGCAAAGTCAAGTCAAGAAGAGTTTGGTTATTGTGTATGTCAAGGTGCCTAAGGAGCTGCCGAGTATCGAGGGAGAAGAAGCGGATATCGGAAAGGTTTTGAGGAGTTATGAGGTTAGGGAGTTTGTGATCAGGAGATGGTTGGCTAACAGGAGTCGTGATTGAGACGGTGTTGATGGAATGGCAGATCACACTAGGTATGTACTACTTGTATATTGCATTGTATCTCGTGATCACATCTACCCTGTATCACATGCTAGTTGAGCCGACAAGACGCGATGTTTACATTGTTGACCTTTCTCTTGCCGAGCCTTTCGGCATGACTGGAACCTGGGTTCGAAGACCGGGTCGACGACGCAAGCCATTGTATATCCACCTCTCATTGCATCGAGCTATACTGATGAGCCCAACACAGATGACGGCCAAAAGTAATGAGAAGCATCATCGCCGTCTCAGGATGACTCGCGCACGTCTTTGATCTTTCACAGAGAACTACACCTTCCGTATAACGAGTCGATTCACTACCTACTCACAATGAAGGGACTTTGATTGATATCCACACTTATGGAACTGTCAAGCAGACAACAAAGGCCCAAAAGGGGCTGAGAGCTTCAATAGTCCAAGTCTATATCTCCAATAGACTGAGGGCATATATTGAGCCGAGTTCGGGAGGGAAAATGTGCTCTGTGGTGTAGGGGTGATGCGTAAATCTAGCTCGCGTCAATCTCGAAACGCGTGCACATAGCGAGTAAGTACTCGAGGTCGACTTCGAGTGTGGCCATTTTCTTTTTGCACTTCTTGCTCAGTGTTATACTATTAGCTGGCATTCACTTTTGCACCTTCGATCTCCGTTTACTTCAAGTCACTGCATCACGGTCTTAGAGTCCTTGCAAAGCATGAATCGAAAAAGCTTGATGACTGCGTATGGATCATGCATTTCTGAGATCCTTATCAAAGCCATCTCTTTCCATGATACCAACCAGACCGCCAGCATTTCTTTCAGCAGAGTGAATTTGCACACAATGTGCATCCATCAAAGTCGCCCGTTCTTAGGATTACCGACTCACTTCTCCCTGCCCGAAGACGGTCCCTCGCCATGATCAATCTTCATCCCAACCAACTGACTCCTCAAAGCCTCCACCGCACTCTTCTTTCCTTGCTTCCTCTCCTCCCTCACCCTCTTCAGCTCCTTATCCCACAATCTACTCTGCCTAGCTTCCTCATTCTTTCTTCTTTCCTCCTGCTCTTTTCTCTCTTCCTGCCTCAGCAACTCATCTCTATCAATCTCAACTTGAGTGATTGCTCGTCGATGGTCGTTGACTTGTTTGCAGTTCTCGCAGGTGAGGTTTGTGGTGAGGGGTGGACAGACAAGGATCCAGGAGTGGATGGAGCCGGTGCGGCAGTAGCGGTTGTTGGTGAAGTAGTGGGTGCATTTGTGGGAGGGGGAGGGTCTGAATCCCGTCTTTTCGTTGCAGCAGGGGGTTTGGAGTTCGTGGTAGCCGCACATCTTTGAGAATCTGAGAGTGCAGGCTTTCGAACTCGATGGAGTGTTGATTGTTGAACTTGATTGGGGTGATGTGAGGGTCTTTTGTTAGTCCTCCAGGTGAGGTTTTATGTTTTCTCGACGGGGGTGAATGGGAACGAGAAGCAGAAGATCATGTACAAATGTGTTTGTTCTGTTTACCTACCATGGGTGCAGATCTAATATATCTTGATCTAGGAGGTCTTCTGGGAACATAGCAGTGGAGGCTGTGTTGTTCCTGGCACTATTGCTTCTAAGTAAGTGGAACTTGTATAGCTCATTGATTCAAGCTGCTGCTAATCATAGATGCAAACCGTAGAGTATCCACTGGACCAATGATATTCTGTCACACAGCAGCCTGAAAAATCGTTATTGTTTGCTACAAGCACTATGTGAAATATGAGGAGCGAGTCAACGTCGTGAAGAATTGCCTGGTTTTGGGAAGCACCGCCACGTGCAAGGGACTATTTCAAGCCGCTGCTCGTTTAGCGGTTCTCCTTTTCTTTGTCACCTTACTTCTTTCTCACCAGTTCTGGAATTGATAAATCACAGAGCACTAATTCTAGACTCTACGGCTTCTCATCAAGTTACCCTGGGCAAGAGCTCCAACTCCAGCGACATGATACTCAGAAGATCAAGTATTGTCCACTTTCACATACAAGCCAAATAACTGACCTGATTACATCCTCAGTTCGGTTGGCCGCTCTCATCTCGCACTTCGAACCGTCGAGACATCTCGCAGACTACCACACAGTTTCTCACAGGGGGAAGGATATATACTCCCTGGTGGTGGCCATGGCTACTAAGCACCCCAATGCTGTTGAGTGCTTCCATCATGATCTCCCCATACGTGCAAGAATACAGACCGAAGATTCAGCAGGAAACAAACGCGTATATGACCCCCTTGGTCATGAACTGGCGCAGATCAATCTGAGCCAGAAGAGAGAATCAAAATCAGGCACGAATATTTACATAGCTACGGTCAGGCCAATGGCTGTGATGATCGTGCTGCCCTCTTTCAAGAGAACGTTCACCACAGCTACTCAAGGGTTGTGGTCAATGGGATATCTAGGAAAGAAAACGGTATGTTCTTGGTCTTCCATGTCGAACCAACCATACTTACACTTTCGCTATAGGTATATACTTTGATCGACTTGTCAAACCGCAACCGAGTATAGGCACTATACCAGTCGGCCTCATTCGACCCTCACATATCATTGGGGACCGTCAGAGGGGGCTGGTAGTAGCGCCATGACTGCATTGCCCCATTCGACAGTGTTGGTTGCATCACTTTTGATCACAACAACCTTTGAGATCTTGAGGACTTATCTTGAATCACTATCCCACCGAAAGAACAAGCCAGTGATTCATCTGAATGGTTCCGGGCTGAGTGTTCTATTGCATTATATCAGGTACCTGTACCGCGTTCTAGACCTGGAGGTCTTATATACACCCAAAACACAGCGCTCTTGGAGAACTTGGTACTAGGGAATTGGCACTTCACCACCATATTCCCAACCACATCAACCACAAGCATTTCCCTCAAGACTATCCGAGGTTTTTTATATATAGGCAGAAGTACTGCCAACATTAGGTGGTATCTGTCATCTTATAGAGCCGTCGAGACTCACAGCGGATCCACCTTCTTCGATGGATTCGACTTCTTCACATCTCCTGAGCAGATGATCACAAGTACCAATATACAACATCAACACCAAGCCTCCTAGTGCAGAATTCCAATCAACAGCTACGGTCGCACAAAAAAACACACTCATGTCGAGACTGCGATATGGAAGATTCGAAGCAAAAGTATGAGAGCTCCGATAGAGAACTCAAGAACAGGAAGGGACGATGGGGGCAAACTTCCAAAGTACGGTTAGGAAGGTACGGTTGAGGAAGCACGATTGGGAAGCAATGCTCAGAAGAGAACAATCAGGAAGGAAGGATCAGGAAGGAACGATCAAGAACCAGGGCTTACTTCGCACAAAAGCAGAAAAAGATTAAGCAAAGAGAATATAAAGCTGATGATGATAAAACTATCTTTAGTACACTCCATGTATTGTAGACGCCCTTCAACTCACTCCTTTTTTTTACTGTAAGAGAGAACGTGCAAGGTCGAAGTGTGCTTCAAAAGACATGGAGCATGTAGTCAGCAATCACTAACTCAGGCTCAAACGGGTTCAAGAGAGATTGATCTAATCAACAAGATTGCTTGAGAGAAAGAATCTAGCCTACGCAAACGCTAAAAGACAGACCTCCTCATGCAAGCAGCAACAAAACAACAGGCGGTCTGAGACGTCCAGGAGCCAAATGTCCAACATGGCCCCCACTATCCCAAATCCCTTTCTTACTTCCTCTCTCGCCAACACCAACACAACTTCTCTAAAGCTTAGCCTTGGTCTCAATACCAGGAAGCATGAGTTCCTTCATCTCCTCAGCAGCCTCATTGATGTAGTGGCTCATACGCTCCGAGCCCAACTTCTTGGATACAATGTTGAACTGCAGACTGTTCTCGTTGATCATGTAGGCGATACCCCAACCCTCGTCGACAACCTGACTCCATCCATAGCCGTTGAAGTATTCAGACGACAATTGCGAGGATGAGATGAACCAAGTGGAGGAGTAAGAGAATGCGGGGTCGCTGAAGATGGAGGGAAGTTGTTCGCCCTCCTTGAGCAGTTTCTTAAGACCGAAAAGGTGGCGGTCGACACCCTTGCCGTCAGAGGCGTCGCTGATGTAGGCGACGTGCTGCTTGATGGCTGCTTGGAGCTTTTGTCTGCATTCTTCGGGTGTGGCTTCAGGGTTTGCCATGGCGTCGGTGAAGGCGACTGATTCTTCGCTGACGGTACGGCAGGTCTCAGTACGTCCCTGTTGGAAGCGGCGAGTAGCGGCGGACTCGTATGTAGGTCTGTTCTTGCCGTAGAACTTGTGGTAGGCGAGTTGAATGATCATCTGAACGTAGGCATCGGGACTGCACTTGAACTTTTTGATCAGACCCTTGCCGTAGCCTTGGTATGCTTGTACCTTGAGCTCGTGCTCGCCAATAACTTTTGTGAAGTGTGATTGAGCGCGACCGATGTCTTCGAGGTTTGAGGGGGAGAGATCGAAGCGGATGGGAGTGGGTTCAGGGAGGTTGCTGCGGACAGATGGGTTGTCGTAGTCGAGCTTGTTGTTGAAGATGAGCATGTTGATGTAGTCGTTCAGGCGGTGGGTAGGTGTGCCGTCCATCATGCTGTGCTCGCCCATGAAGCCCGAGGTTCCGTTATCGTTGATGATAAATTGGAGGGGCTTGTCAAAGAAGCGGTTTGCACCGTTGCCGTGCCAGTATTGGTGAGCGCGCTCTTCGAGAGTGACGGGTCTTGCCTCGTCCAAGCAGACGACAAAGGATGAAGCCTCGATGGTTTGGAGAGCTGCCTCGTTGGAAGGGCTCTGAGCGATCAGGGCATCACGCATCTGCAGTCGTCAGTCAAAATATGCACATCAGCTTTTCTGTCACTTCACATACCTCGGTCCAGGTGTCTCTGTTCTCGGTGGTCATGACACCAACGGCAGGAGTGTCCTCAGCCAGTTGATAGATGCGCAGGAACTGCTGCTCCAACTCGGCAGTGGTGAGCTCCTTGCCATTGACCTCGTGGAAGACCTTGAAAAACTGGTTCTTGCGAACAACAGTAATGTACTTGTGATCGTTGGGAGCGTACTGCTTGGGGTAGTCGGCAGGCTTGGCAGGGATACGGCAGCAGTTGAACATGTACTCGTAACTGCTCATGGCAATGGGCAGCTTCTTCATGTACTCGGGCTCGAGAGTGCCTTCAACAACCTGCTTCCTGAAGTCAAGGACGGAGGAGGTGATGGCAGCGGCTCTCTTTGCGGGGTTTCTTCTCTTGCGGTCATCGCGGTGGCTGTAGAAGTACGAGACGTATGGTACGACGGGGTCACGGTAGCTAAGGTATGCTGCGTTGTTCCACCACTCGTGGATCCAGTTCTTGATGTTGGGTTCCTCTCTTCTTGCAATCAAGCGCTTTTGCAGAGTCTGGCCGAGGCTGTCGGGAGAGATGAAGTCGTTGACGGCCTTCTCGGTTTGTGAGTACTCCTGCTTGCTCAGGAGCGGGTGTACCGATCTCAGGTAGCGCTTTGCCGTCTCTTCCAGTGTGGGTACGGGCAGACGGGGCAGCGAGTCCTCGAAGCGGAGCATGGGTCCCTTGGACGCATCCTCCTTGTAGCCTGTAAGAACATGTCAGGACGCTGTTGACGGGTTGTCCGAGTGTTGGTCACTCACCTTCCGGCAGCGAACTGCTCTTGCGGGCAGGAGCCATTCTGGTCTTCGCGATAGTCGAGGGGAAGTTGACGCGTGGACGGCTTAGCGGAGAGGAGAGAATGCGGGCTCGAAGTCCAAACATCCCAAGTCTTGTGTGAGGGAAAGAGAGAGAAAGGAAGGAATGGCGATCTTCAGGATGTAGAAAAGGAAATAAAAGCGTAGCAACAGGAGTGTATCGTCACACGTAGGAGAAATAAATCAAGGCGCTACGTACTTGTTGCACGCATGCCGAAGGTCCCTCGGTCCAAGAGAGCCCACTGAGCTTCCCCAGATCCCGGATGGGCCGAGGTTCGTCACTCAGATTCTGGAGCAAGCCTTCCCCAGCCGCCCACGCCGTGTCATGATAGA
This sequence comes from Aureobasidium sp. EXF-3400, assembly GCA_024195585.1. NCBI lineage: Eukaryota > Fungi > Ascomycota > Dothideomycetes > Dothideales > Saccotheciaceae > Aureobasidium > Aureobasidium sp. EXF-3400. The sequence goes on from SWBL01000093.1 coordinate 147,185, forward strand.
GAACGTGAACTTGTTCTTTGCAACCTGTTTTTTTAGGTCTGATCGTGCTCTCCTATGCAATTTGTACATAGCCGGCGCTTCGTCGTACATCTGTTCCAAGTCTCAACCACATATGAGCCAGAACTCGAGAACACAGTCAGCTCGCATAGAAAGCGAGCTCATAAATGTTCGATAAGTCTTCGATCTCGTTCTGTAACTACATTCGGGCTACCAACAGCCGAGTCAAGCCAACGTGGGCCACCGGATATATTTTTACCCTTCTGACAAACACCATGTGGTGATGGGGAAGGACTAGCCATGCATATGAGTCTTGACCATTATGATGCCGATTTGCGACTAAGACACAACTTCAAGAAATTCTATTCATGATCTAAGAGTACGCCTTGAGAGCACGCAAAGGTACGAGTAGTAGGCATGTAATTATGGGAGTGCATGCGAGCATATCTTAGTAGAAACACGCATTCCATTAGAAGTCAGAAGCAGATGAGAGCGACTGCTTTTTTGATATGCCGCCGTGACTCTGGACTAGGACAAGATCGCGAGGCGGAACTAGGTCCATCTCTGATTCCTCGAACAGGAGGACAAGCCCTAGGAGATGCAAGTCTCGTTCTGTCGCTTGAACGATATGAGTACCTATGCATGAGAAGAAACGAGGAGAGACTTCTATCGTAGCAGCAGCAAGCGTTGGCGGGCACTGTTGTGCGATAGGCATATATGATGAACTTCTAGAAATCCAGGAATTCCTTCTGAAACCAGTGCTCTGCTGTCCAATAATGTGATAGGTCTAATGGAGATGATGGTCTGCACTATGGCATTGAGCTGGGAATAAGATTGAGAGGGAATGAAGATTCTTGAGCAACTGAGACAAACTCCTCTTTAGCTACTTTAAAGCACTTGATCTGATGCACCTCACTTGCAGACACTAGATGCTGAGGATATTCATGGATGAATGGAAGGAGGCATAACAAGGAAGGATGTACTATACATGACCAATGGATGCGACGAGCAAACAGCTATCGACAACCCCAGGAGCCTCAAGATATGTTTGGCACGAGACAATGATCTTGCTATTCGAGGCCCTTGTCGCAGACAAAGAAACGGAAGGAAATACTCTCAACCACCCACCATATCCTCAATGTCGTGTCTTGCTTGGTTGTCGTCTGATGAAAATCAACAGCCAATTCCACACATACAATGCAATGTATAGCGCGAGTAAGACAGCACAGCTTCCAGCCAATGCAACCAGCACCGCGATCGAGAACCGATACGATGTGATGGATACTGCCACTGGTGGACCGTCGATGCTAGTCATGACTTGCATTGCTGAAAGGGCGACGGAGACCAGCGCAAATAGTGCTACAAGTACTGTGTAGTTATCGCCAAAGTAACTTGAATAGTCGCGGTAGATGTTGAAGTATGACAGCCCGAGAAATTTCACACGGTATATGTGGTTGAGCCGGTCGAGGCGAAGTTCACCGTACTCGTAGCGGTCGTGGATGTCACGGTCGGCGAGGTGTTGCAGGACAGCGGTTCGAAAAGTCTGCCACTTTTTCCAATCAATGGTTCTGTTGACAAGTCCGTGGGATTTTGCGATCTCAAGGTCGGATGGATATTCGATCAGATGTGCATAGGAAAGCAAAAAGCCCGATGCTGCTTGATAGACGGTTTCGTTACCACACACGACTGCTGAGAAGTACTTCCAGTTGAGCAATTCATCATCCAGGCGCTTGACATATATGGTCTTGTCGTACCAGACGAGGTGAAGACGTGCTCTTTCGGTAAGGATGATGTCTCTGCGAATAACCTTTTGATGGTGTAAGGGGCTGACATTGCCCTTTCTGCCAGCATACCATAATTGTTTGTGCAATGATTCCAGTCCATCATTTCGGAGTGTTCTCTGTAGCCGATTCTGCTCGCCGAGAAGATCGTTGGGAGTAATCACATCCAACAAGAGTTGGCATTCGAGTGCGAAAGGTGGTGTCATCATGGGTTTCTTGGCGTCTTCGGTGGCCTTCAAGTGAGCGACCTTCAAACCGCTCTCCATAATTCTCGTCGCAGACATTGAAGGTGAGAGATGGCGGGTAGAGGGAGATTTCGAGCGCAATACATTCTTGGAGTGCGCTATGTTTTTCGCTCGTAGTGCATGTACATAGCCGTCAGGCTGTGTACAGGCACATGATGCTATCTATGCAGGCGTGGCGCATCTGTTGCCGCCTCCAAGTTATCTCGGGGTGCGGTGGCTCAGTCAGCTCAGTGCAGCGTCATTGAACTTCGAGGCACGGAGTCGACAGGTCTGAGACTTCTACACACCGCCCAGCGTTGTCTCTGATATAGAAGGGCCACGGCCAACTCGTTTCTCGAAAGCGGACCTGCTCCAGTCAATGGATTACGTAACATGACGCCTCCACCTGCACCCGCCCCCAAACCAACATTCTGGCGCATCAGAAATATCAAGACTGGTGAAAGAGACACTGCAACCAAGTGGTTGCAAGAGCAAGTGGAGGACATACAGATAACGGAGGGTCAGGGTTTCAGCCTAGCGGCGGACGGCGAACGGACGTTGTGCGCAACGCTCACGAACCCAGCTGGGAATGAGCGACCGAAACCGCCCATCCTCAGCTGGCGCGTAGACAAGGACTTCATCGGCTTCACGCCTTTGAGCGACCCGGATGATGCAGACGTGGACATCATCGCAGTCACTGGGTTGGGCGGACATGCCCTGGGGTCCTTCCGTTCACCTGACGGAACGTCAGTCTGGCTACGAGACTTCGCACCTGAAGACGTCCCGCAAGCACGAATCATTACGTATGGGTACGATACTGGGGTTGTCGCGAGTGACAGCATTCAAGGTGTCCATGAGCTTGCGCGCACGCTTCTAGACGGACTGGCTACCTTCCGCCAGCGTACGCAGACACAGCAACGTCCAATACTCTTCGTCTGTCACAGCCTCGGTGGTGTCGTGCTGAAAGAAGCACTGGTCCTTTCGAGCAAGGCGGTTGAGGCGAAGCACAGAAAGCTGCTCGAAATCACGACTGTAACTTATGGACTTGTGTTCATGGGCGTGCCCAACTTGGGATTGAAGCATAACCAGCTCCAGACTATAGTGAAAGATCAGCCCAATGAGGGGTTTATCAGAGATCTTTTAGTCAGATCAGATGGCGAAGCCTCGCAGTTCCTGAGCTACTTAACAAATGAGTTCTCGGATCTTGACAGACGACGGAGCCTGCCATTCGAGATCGTCTCATACTACGAAACAAAGAGCAGTCCGACGGTGGTGGTACGTATGACTTACTGTACACTCATGCAACTTCCAGAAGATCACACGGACTAATATGCGACAGGACTCGGGCGGTGGCTGTTTCGTGACTGATGGGCCAACGGAGCTCATGGTCACCAAGTTATCTGCCGAACGGGTGGGACATCTCGCTCGGAGCATCGATCATCTACCCAGTGACACTGATCACAGAGGCCTAGTCAGGTTTGAACATTCCCTAGACGCGAGGTACATGTCGATGATAGAGAAGCTCAAGGACATGGCAGCGGAAGCTCCAAGAGCACTCCAGTTATGGTCTCGACCTTGTTATTCTGGAGGTGCGATACAAGCCAGTAAGTAGTTTGCGCTCGGATCAGAAGTTGCTCACATATACATTCTTTGTCCACGTGATTCTCGACATGCCGTAGTCTGAGCCTTTGGATGCTGACAGCTCTGCAGGCCCGTCGTCCCAGCGTTCGAAATACTTGCCCTTTTTGAGAAACCACAAGTTCGTTGGTCGAACGGACGAGATGTCTGCACTCGAGGAAATGCTTTTCGCGAAGCAAGAGTGTCAAAAGATCGCACTCTATGGATTGGGGGGCGTCGGCAAGACACAGGTGGCTCTCCAGTTTGCGTACACGGTCTTCGAGAAGCATCCGGATGTCTCTATTTTCTGGGTACATGCTCAGAGCTCCGAAACGTTCGAGCAGACATGTAGAGACATCGCGAATGTGCTTGGGATATCTTATCTAGAGCACCGTAAGAGAGGCGTGAAAGAGCTAGTGAAGCGGCACCTGAGCGCGGAGAAAGCGGGCAAGTGGATGCTGATCGTGGACAATGCAGACGACTTCGAGGTCCTTGAGGGATTTGATGGCAACGATGGTATACTCGATTACCTGCCTGAAAGCGAGTCGGGATTGACAATATTTACGACGCGAGACAAGGGGACGGCTCAGGAGCTCGCGCGCAACAGCATCATGGAGCTGAGGAAACTGGACCATGCGACCGCATTCAGTCTGTTCAAGAAGATGCTATCACGAAAAAATCTCTCTTACAACAAAGCAGTCGTTGACAAGCTTCTTGTCGAGCTGGACTATCTTCCCTTAGCGATCACTCAGGCAGCGGCTTACATCAACATCAACCCAATCTCTATCCGTGATTATCTTGGTCATCTGAAAGGCGTAGACCCGGACTTGCTTTACATCATGAGCAAGGAGATGCACGCCCGTACACGTTATAGGCATGCAGTCAACGCCGTTGCTAGGACGTGGCTTGTGTCTTTCAATCAGATCCTACGACGAGACGCTGACGCCGCCGACCTGCTGCGATACATGTCGTGCATAGGGTGGACAGCGATCCCGCAATCGATTCTACCTATGATAGAGCCCGAAGCACGGATGACAACTGCGATCGACACACTCTGGTCATATTCCTTCATCACTACGAGAGAAGACGACGAAACATATGATATGCATCGGTTGGTGCATCTAGCAGCGCGAGTCTGGCTTTTCCAGAAAAAGAAGAAAAAGATATTGGAGACGACACAGAAGAGAGTGCTAGACCATCTCGTTAGCATCTTCCCAACATCCGAGCACAAAAACCAGGACATTTGGCGACGATATATTCCTCATGCCGCTCGGCTTAGGATCATCAAATCAGGTGAGAACGCTAACGCTCGAGCGTCGCTATGTCTCCGAGTTGGACGCTGCTTACGAGAGGACGGACTGTTCCGAGACGCAGTAGGCTGGCTTGAAGAGTCACAAAACCTAAGAAAGGGTCTCTCAGAAGAACATCCCGACCGACTGGCATCTCAGCACAGTCTCGCTGTAACATATTGCGCTAGCGGACGGTTCCAGGAGGCGATACCGCTGCTAGAGCATGTAGTAGCGATCAAAGCGCGAACGCTAGCAGAAGAGCATCCTAGGCGACTAGTCTCGCAGCAGTATCTCGCTAGGGTATACCGAGAGAACGGACAAGTCCAGGAGGCTTTACAGCTATCAGAGCGCGTGGTTGCGATCAGAGACCGAGTGCTAGCGGAAGAGCATCCCGACCGATTATACTCCCAGTACGAGCTCGCTAAAGCTTACTGTGCTAACGGGCAGTTTGAGAAAGAGGTGCGGCTGCTAGAGCACATAGTAGCAATCGATGCGCAAACGCTAGCGGAAGACCATCTAACCCGGTTAAACTCGGAGTACTGTCTCGCAATGGCATACCAAGAATCTAAGCAGTTCGAGAAGGCGGTACGACTGCTAGAGCACGTAGTCGCGATCAGGAAACGTGTGCTAGCGGAAGACCATCCAAAACTACTGGCGTCGCAGCGAGATCTCGCTGTAGCATATCAGCAGGTCAATGAGGCGGTGCGGCTTCTGGAGCATTAGGGCGCGTTTCTGGTCAAAGCATAGACATTTCATGTATATACCAAATTGCTACTAATACACATCTTTAAGAGAGTCTGCTCATAATTTAAGGGTTCTCCTTGGCGAACTTGACACCCTTCTCAATGTTACCCTTGAGATCCTTGAGACAGGCGTCGAGGAGCTTCTGCTCGTAGTCGGTGATCTGGCCAACGGGGTGGATCTTCTCAACACCGTTGGGGCCGAGCTCGACCTGCGAGGCGAAGAAGTCAACACCCTGGTCCTTGTAGAGGGGAGAGTCAACGAAAGTGGGCTCAATGACACCCTTCTCGCCCTGAGCGGCCTTGAGGAGGGACTCAGCGAAACGGGCACCAGCCATGGCCATGGAGAGAGTGGCAGAGCCAGCACCGCCCTTGGCCTGGACGACCTCGTCACCACCGAACTGGACGCGCTTGACGTAGGCGTCGAGCTGC